>JAYEVE010000040.1:0-154457 GCA_036346375.1 Guadua angustifolia
TTAAATATGAGAATTTTCCATCTTTCTTAAAGTTATGTCTAAACAAAGGAGTATCATTTAATTGGTGTATGCAATGTTTACCCTTCGCTCAAATGTATGCTGCTATCAATATAGACTCAGACTCTGGTCTTTTATATCTCTCCGTGATAGTTAACCAATTGTTATATTTAAGTGCTGCTAGAATAATAGATTTGTTAAACTGCATTCCATGTTTGTTCTGTTAGCTCCACAAAATTAGTCCTACCTATGATAGTTTATTACTCTACTAAACTTTTTCAACCTATGACGGATGATTTTGTTTTTGCATAAGTCCTACGTGTGCCTACACTTGCTACCAAAATTAGTAGCAGTGATGATAGCAACGATGAGAGCTGATCTGATTAGAAGCAAAAAGAGGTATGTCTCGAAGTCAATAATACATTTTTGAAGTGATTGTACAAGCCCTAGCAGTTTTGTTTGGTTTATCCATGAACCTAGATGGATATTGTGCATCTTAGAATGTGTAGAATTAACATGTTAGCTTGATTGAGCTTTTCAACATTTTTTTTGTGTCTTGACATTGTTGTTTTGCTGGTGCTTGTTGTTGAACCCTAGTGACAAGAACAGAATGTTGATGAAAGAATATGCCCCCTTTTGTCATTGAGATGTCCTCATAGAAGCATCATTCATGTTCTTGGTGTATAACCAAACAAACCAAAAGCATAGTGAATACACATGTAAGATTTCTACTTTCTGTTGACAGTAGTAACAAGGATTCCTTGGAATTTTTTTGCTTTTTCAGTCAATTCCTAATTAGTTAAGCTGGTGCTTATAAATTACTAACCTTGTACTCTTTTTTGTACTTTTATTTAATGATTCTTCTATTTTTCTGTTAAATTGATCACAAGACTTTAGGTGCTTATAAATTACTAACCTTGTACTCTTTTTGTTAAATATTTTTGTCTGAGGAAAAAGAGAGAGAGAGAGAGAGAGAGAGATGTACATGATTCAGAATGCAAATCAAAATGTTTAGTCTATCCATTTCAGTGCATATTTTGTTAAATATCACAAAGACAGGGATAGAAATTGATTATTGTTTGCATTGATGTACAGGTCTGGAAGAAGCAATGTGGAAAACAAAAAGGAACCATGGAAGTAAAGCAAGGATGAACAAGTGGATCATATCAGGGAGAAGAACATGATGCGCATGTTGACTCCATGATTTTCAGAAGGAACAATAAAAAAATGGAGTATGTATCTTTTAAATCCAAATGATCTTCCATGTTTATTTTTTTCTTTCTTCTTCTCCTGCATTGATAGATCTGTCTGCGTTTGTTTCCTAGTTGTTTAGAGTAGAAATTTTCAGATTTTTTTGTATGATATTTTTGTTAGGTTTAGATTTTTGGATTTGTGATGGTAGTTAGGAGAAAGTGATGAGATATAAATGGATGGGGAAGTTCGATTGTAAGTTCTGTTGATATCTCTGAGGGTTAGTATTGTGTTTTTTAATCTGCATAGTTTGCTTTGCTTCCTAGTCCAAATCATGATGGAATTAAATATATTTAGTGGTGATCGCGCACTAATAGTGACTAGTACATACTAGGATCTCGTATTCAAAACTATGCTTATTTGTTTTATGATGGAAAAAACTTATTGTTACGTAATTATGATGTCACTACTACAAATGAGGCTTATATCAGACGACGATCACGACGGTTTTGAAAAACCGCTCGTAATATGGAATATCATGACGGTTATGTACTCAAACCGTCACAGCTAATATCACAGACGGTTTTATATTACAAATGTTCGTGATGATAATAACTATCACAGACGGTGTCAAAATATAACCGCTCGTGATGGCTACAAGATTCATGCACACGGTTTCAAAGTAAAACCGCTCAGGATTTCACGACGGTTATATAACACAACCGCTCTGTAATATCTACAAGAGTCATTACGCATTTGTTATATTTAGAAACCGCTCTGTGATATTTTGCATCACTGACGGCCGTAATATAAAACCGCCTCGTGATAAAACCTTCCGAGGCCGTAAAAACAGAGCCTCGCTCCATCCACTTTGTTGGTAGGGTTTCGTTTCTATCCTAAGTGGCGGTCATGAAGTGATGCATTTTTAGAAGAAAGCCATTGATTTCGAAGGGTGATATTAGATTCCTTTGATTTTGGTGATCTAAGGTTAGTAATGAGTTCTCTAATTGCATGCATCCAATTCAATATATATCTAGGTTGGTTAGGAGAGAATTAATTTAAAGATTGTTTGGTTAGATCTAGCTTAATTGTAGCTGGATCCATATGTTGTTTGAGATATTTGGTTAGTAATGTGTTTTAATTGCATTATATTCAACATCTAGCTTGATAAGGAAGGAATTTGATGATTTTTTTAGATCTCGCTTGTAGAACCATGTGTTGGTTTTTTGATGAATAAGGTTAGCTAGTAATGGTTCTATTTGCATAATATAATATTCGATCATGATGTAGCTAGCTAGCTTGTTAAGGATAGAATTTAATGATTGTTTAGATCTAGCTTATAGATCAATTCAAGTCTTTTGGTGATCTAAGATTAGTAATGGGTTCTAATTTCATTATTATATTGAAGATTAATTTGAATTTTGTTAATTATTTCTTTGTGATGTAATTAAGGTATGTAATTGCATAATTAGTTTAAGAATGTGTGCATACGCACTACACCTGGTGCACTTAATATTTAACACTAAGTGTTACATGTGTAGCGAGATGGATCGAAGTCGATGTACGCCGAGAACCGCACGAAAGTGCCGAGTACCTTAATGGCGCCTCCACTTTCAAAAGAGCCGCAGAGGAGGATATGTTTAATAAGGGGTGCAATTCATGTCATGTCCGGCATTGATTGTAAAATCAAGATGTTTCAAACTCAACGCAGATCGAAGCACACTTGATTCAAGGGGTTTCAAAAGGGCTATACATGTTGGACCACCATGGCGAAGAGCATAATATATGTGAAGAAGCAAGTAGTGTTAATATCGTCGACGATGTCAATGATATGTCGGATGATCATATCGACAAAGCCCGATGAGGACAAGTTGCACGATGACAATTTGGATCAGATGCTACGCGATGCGTAGGAAACCTTGATGACAGGAATATGGACAGCCTGTGGCTTAATGGAGGACTCGGAGAAACCTTTGTTCGCAGGGTGCAAGTTGAAATACACAAGGTTGTCATCCGTGCTTCAACTACTCAAATTGAAGGCAAGCAACGGTTGGTCCGACAAGAGTTTCACAACAGTTACGCCTATTGGCGGACATGCTTCCAGAGGGAAACGAGTTGTCGACAAGCACCTACAAAGCCAAGGTGTTCTTTGTCCCTTGGGAATGGAAGTAGAAAGAATACATGCATGTCCAAACGATCAGATCCTGCACCGCAAAGAGTACACAAACTTGTATATATGTCCGTGTGCAACGATCCCGACAAGCGTAAGAGTTATTCAGATGATGATGGCGAGAGCATTGAGGTGAAAAAGGTACTCGCTAAGGTGGCATGGTATTCGCCTGTAATTCCCCGCTTGAAGCGCTTTGTTTGCGAACCCAAAGGAGGCAAAACCGCTATGCTGGCACTTTGAGGAGCGTAAGAATGATGGAATGCTAAGGCACCCGCCGATTCCATCCAAAGGAGAAACATCGACAGAGCTTTCAAGAATTCGTGCGGATCCGAGAAATATAAGGTTTGGATTGAGTACAGATGGAATGAATCCTTTCAAGAACATGAGCAACAAGATAGCACTTGGCCCAGAATCAGATTCACAACCTTCCTCCTTGGTTGTGTATGAAGCGAAGTACATTATGTTGTCTCAGGCTTATCCAAGGACCGAAACAACCTGGGAACGATATTGATGTGTACCTAGCTCCATTGGTGGAAGATCTAAAACACCGTGGGTTACCGGGTACACGATGGGATGCATAAACGAGAGAACTTTACTTTGCATCGCTTGTTGTTCTGCACTATAAATGATTACCCCGCCTTGCTAACCTGTCGTGCCGAGTACAAAAGGAACCAAAGCTCGCACTCACCGCTAGATGATACCGAGAGTTTATGGTGAATCACTCCCGCAAAACTGCGGTACATGCGCCATCAGAGGTTCCTTCGAGGAATCACCCATATCGCAAGATGAAGCAACTTTTCGACGGAAGGAACGAAATGGTCCAGCTCCAAGGCGCTTGAGCGAGAGATGTTCATGACATTGTTAAGGATTTGATGTTGCGTATGGAAAGGGACGAAATCAAGTACCCGTGAAAAGAGCATGTGGATGAAGAGATCAATATTCGGGACCTACCTCATCGAGCACCTAGAAGTTCGCCATCGTGATCGATGTCATGCACGAGAGAAGAATGTCCGTGATGCGTGATTGGTCTCTTACTCAACATTAAGGGTAAAACAAAGGATGGTATCAACGCACGGCTTGACTTGGTCGATATGGGCATAAGACCCGAGTTAGCACCAAAGAGACCGATAAAGGCCGACGCATTTGGAACCTCGCTTGTTATACTCTATCAAAGGCCGAAGAACTGAATCGTGCTTGCTTGCATGGTGTGAAAGTTCCGTCCTACATTCTCCAACATGAAGAGACTTGTTTCGCTGGAAGATTTGAAATTAATCGGCATGAAGTCTCATGATTGTCATGTGCCGATGACACGATGCTCCCCGTCGCAATTAGAAGTATTTTGCCGGCCAAGGTCCGTGAGACAATCACTAGGCTGTGTTATTTCTTTAACACAATCGCCGAAGGTCATCGATCCCAAAGGACTAGATGCTCGCAAGTCGAGGTGGTGATGACTCTATGTAATCTTGAGATGTATTTCCTCCATCATTTTTCGATATCATGGTCCATCTCATTGTTCACCTTGTGACAGAGATAAAGATATGCGGCCAAGTGTTCCACGAGCATGTACCCGCTCGAGAGGTACATGGGAATTCTCAAGTCTTACGACGAATCGATCTCGTCCTGAGGGTAGCATTGTCGGAAGGTTATGCAATAGAAGAGGCCGCCGAAGTTCAAGGTCGATTACATGGCCCGTGTCGAACCAATAGGTGTGCCTCGATCTCGCCATGAGGGGAGGCTTCAGGTATGGGGACCATCGGAAGGAAAGCAATCACGCCTGATTTGGCTGATTATGCTCGAGCCCATTTCACGGTTTTGCAACACATGGTCGTAGTGTCCGCCTATATCGCCGAAAGCACAAGCAATGGCTAAGGCAAGAGAATCCAAAGACGGCAGAGTCTTGGATCACGAGACAAGATAACCTTCAGCTCAACAAATGGTTGAAGGAGCGACCTATCACTGGAGCTCGCCGATGACACGCCGACATGGTTGGCAAAAGGACCAACTTTTACAGCTTGTCACATGGAAAGGATATGACTTAAATGGGTACACATTTTACACGAGAGATCAGGATATGAAGAGCACAAACCGTAACAGTGGTGTCCGTGATAGATGCATTCAATAATACCACTGGTTGACGAGGAGCTCCTACTATGGGTTCATAGAGGAGATATGGGAGCTCGACCACGATTTTTCAAGATTCCCTATTTCGTGCCGTTGGGTCCACCTCCAAAGACGTGAAGGTCGACAGAATGGCATCACTATCAGGACCTCGAACGTGTCGGATACCAAGACGAACCATTCGTGATCGCTAACCAAGTTGTTCAAGTCTTCTATGTAACCAATTCGGCCCAACAAGAAGCGCCACGTAGTTCTTCAGTGGAAAAGGAGAATTGTCTGAGTTGAGAATGTAGTAGATGAGGAAGAGTACAATCAATTTGATGAGTTGCCACCTATCGGAAATGACATCCCGGTCCCAAGAACAACATGAGGAAGCAAGCTACACACGCGCCGATCATCATGAAGGGCTAATTTTCATACAAAAGAATAAGCATGTGGTATGAGTTATGAGAAGGGTGCATTGTCATCATGCTTACTAATTTTCATGTGTAATAATATTACATTAATGCTATTGTAAAGATGATAATGACCCATCATGCTTTGTACATATGATTGTGATGATCTTTGTAAGTAGCTTCTTGTGAAGCATCCTAATTATGTATATATGATTGTGATGATCTTTGTAAGTAGCTTCAGAAGCATCCGGATTGATGGAAAAGATGCAAGTATAAGAGCACGATTTATTCGTTAATATCAATATGATTCCAATATATCATCACGCATCGCTATATTATAGAACCGTCTGTGATGTTATTTCTTCTATATATCTCCCTGCCATACAGATCTCATTCACTGCGCGCCAAACCCTAAACCTTTGAGACGCTTTTGCTCCCTGGCGGCCTCCCCTCAAGCGCCCTCCTCCCGGCCTCCCTGGCCCCCTGGCCTCCTCCCCCGCTGCCCTCCCCGCCTCGGCGTCTCCCCGGCCAAGGCCCTCGATCCCCTCTGCCCTCCCCGATCCTCGGCCCTCCCCTGGCCTCGGCCTCCTCCCCCAGGCGTCCTCCCCGGCGCTCTCTCCTCCTCCCTTCGGCTTCAACCGTGAGTATTTCGGGGACTAGCCATCGAGCTAGAGGCCGCTCGATCTCGGAGGCACCGCCTGGCCATTTGCTCTATTTTTCGTGTTGCTCGCTAGTTAGTGAGTTCTCGGGACACTTTCGTGATTATTCTCGGACTTGCAAAGGGCCACCGATCTGCGGCTTGGGGACCTTATGTGGGCTTAATGTTCAGTGATGATTTAGGGATGGAATAGACTAATTGTGACAACAAATCTTAGCAAATAATTTCACTTTCATATATATATATATTTGATTAGTGTGAGTTCGGCAAAGGATGTTTGTTTTCCGTTGTTTAGAGCACAAGAGCAAGAACTAGTTAAAATGTCTTTGTTCTCGCTGGATAGGAGCGATGGTGCTGTGGTTGTACATGTTCATATGTGAGATGGTGCCGTGGTTGTACATGCCGTGGTTGTACATGGTCCTCGAATAAAACAGGGAAACTTTTGATCTAAAAAATATATATATATATATATTTGATTAGCTCTATTGCAAACCTGTCTTTATATGCTTAGTTAGTGAATATGCATATAAGATAACCAATTGAGTAGATTTATACTTAACCTATCAAGTATTAAATCTGTTATTGAGATAAAGTTGTCACAATCTAGTCTATTACTTGTCCATTGTGGCGAGGAGGGCCTTTAAGGCAACCCGACATCTCGAGAACATTCAAACAATCAATATGAGCTTTATGCTAATTGCTTTATTCGTAATAACGTATATGTTCATATGTGAGATCCTCGAGCTTCGCTCAATTATTCTGTTAATGCCAAATGGTTGAATCCATATGTATTTTTCTCGCTTGTCTGCTGTGTGGATGTCCTAGTTTTAGGAGGTGCCAAATTTTTATTAAGTTCGCAACCTCCTAGTTCGCTTCTTTTGCTAGAAGGCTAATAACAAGCCATCTAGGCTAGTTCTTTAAAAGGCTAATAACAAGCCATCTAGGCTAGTTCTTTGAAAAGGCTAATAACAAGCCATTTAGGCTAGTTCTTTTAGATGCAAGTATAACAAATTCATTCACTCTAATGTGATTTTATTTGTTCTTCACTTTTAGTTCGCTTGAAACTATTTTAACTTGTAAAGAAGATGTCGCCCTCTAATCCATCGTCTCAAGGACATGATGTGCCCTCAAAAGAAGGATCGACCCGCGCACCGCAAGAGGACCAAACAAAAGGCCAATGATCGATATACCATTACAGTAGATCGATCCAAATGATGGGGCCCCTAGAAAGCCAAAAAAGGCATTTAATGCATTTCGGAGTATGTGTGGGATAGTAGGTCGAACGGGTTCCGATCACGCTATCTTCCCGGAGGTTGGTGACTATTGAGGCTCGCAATGCCTTGCTAACGGAAATATTTTCATCATTCAACATTCCGTAAGAATCCGCCCCTAGTGCGACGGTATGCACCGCTAGCGCAGAAAGGCATGGAAGACCTTTAAGCATACGCTTTACGAGACTACGCCAAGAAGGATCTCGTTCCATACTCAAGTATGGGTTCATTGATGAGGACACGTGGAGGCGCTTTTGTTGGGATGAAGACCACGCATTTAATTGCAAGGCCATGTTGAAGCAAACAAGGCCTTGCAAGCAAGGAACACTCACCCCACGCATTGATCGCTGGCTACGCTGGGAAGAGAGAGCAATGGGACAGGAGGACGAGGAGGGTATCGCGCCATTTCCATCGATCACAGATGAACGTGCTGAGATCGGCTAAGAGCGAGAGCGAGGTCGATGCCACGCCCTCCGCAACCGCCTCCTTCAGAAACCCTCATGACGAGGAAGTCCGCCAACGCCGTAATATATAAATCGAACTACCAATTTTACGTAATTAGTCCATGACTTCATAAGTGAAATAACTTGTCCGGATCTTGCAGTAGCGTTGAGTACACAATCGTGCGATGGCTTTTTTTCCCTGCACAGAGAGAAAGATGCACCGCCCATAGCCTTGGGAAACAAGGAACACCCCGGTCGCATAAGAGGCAAAGGGTTTTTGTTCCATGGAAAACTGGATTCCTGCATTTACTTCCACATATACCGAAATAAGAAGAGAACTAGAGCCGAGCGAGTCAAATCTTATAAAGAATTTGGAGGACAAGTTGAGAGGAGAGTTGAGAGAAGAGTTGAGGGGAGAACTGAGAGAAGAATTTCATGAAAGGATAAGAATCCTCGAGGAAAGGCTCACCAATCAAGAAAGAAATACTGCACAAGCCCCGTAGTATGTCCGCAAGTCAGCCCCATCGCCTGTGAAGAGCAGCCGCGTGCATCCGCTCCTCCAAGTGACATAGATGAACATAGCGGACTTATCTTGTATGTGACATTAAGGTGGCCACGCGTGCAATCTCCAAGTGAGAATTAGCAATGGCACCATTCCTCTGACGGCTGCTTGGGGCATGGCGTATCCATCCCCAAAGGGGACCATGGTGCACGGTACCATCATAGCGCCGGGTTTCACCAAGGTCAATGTGGACGGGGTGTTTGATAGTTTCAAAATTGTCGATCTACAGAGGTCGCCGAACGACGAGATCGTGAAACTTGGGGATGCCATTGGCACATTCATCCAATGGCCTAGCAGCGACATCTCCCTGGTCGGCCCTTCTGTCATGCAACAACCGCGACGATCTGATTCGCCTATTGTATCACCGTCTCGATCATTGGCTACCAAATCAACAAATGAGAGCGACTCCACTTGATGTACATAATGTTGACCTCTTTCCTGCCCATTCCTCTCCCGTGAAGGGTTCATACAAAACAAAGAAAGGCAAGGGCAAAAGAAGAAAGAAGCCCGCAAGAACAAGTTGACTATCCACCGCCGAGTTGGCTAAACAATACAAGCTAGAGAGCCGCATTAACGAAAAGGCAAGTAACTTCACTTAGTATATCTTGCCAACAATTGCATAAGTGGTACACCCAAGAAGCTGGAAAGCCAGAGCGTGAACGCATAACAAGTATCGCGTAAGTTCAAGTATGAACATCTATTCAACGACTCACGGGGGCTTCTTCACGGTCGATTTCTCGACTTGTTCCATCTCTACAACCTCGACGCCATCGACGCCAAGACTCATAAGATGCTGGACCTTGTAAGTGTGTGCTATCACACCACATTCGCCTAATAGTGATAAATGTCCTCCAATATATATATAATCCGCTTTGTATATATAGATACATGCAACTTGAAGCGACACGTAAGAAACTATCGATCGGTTTCTCGACCCACATATAGTCTCAAAGCAAACAATGGATGATGATATAAACATGGTCGAGAAATACGTGATAGCGGCATTGCTAGCACAAAAGATAAAGAATTCATACTTATACCCCATAACCTGTGTAAGTGCTACCACATGCTATACTTTGGTCTCAGATCGTGCACACAACTCGCTTTTGTTCATTGTCCATTGTGATATACCCGTAGGTATCACTGGTTCTCATTGTAATTGAACCGCATAACAAACCGGTTAAGTATCTTGATTCCGGACGTGGCGGAAACCACGACTTGGTACCTATCGCAAAATTACTCACCGTAATCACGCTTCCTACGATATGGTCGTGTAAGTTGTTCCGTGTTTATATTGCTATTGGAATGGCTTAGGCTAACCTTTTGCAATCTTGTAGAGCGCTCAAACACGTGAAAGATTGGACTAAACTACAGATGATTTGAACTTTCCAGATCCGCTATACACAACAATTCTATATCAAACCCCGTAATAGTGACTCTAGAACTAACCGTAGGTTTTATTTGCAAGGCCACCAACAAGGTCCGGAAATAACCTATGTGGATTTTATGTTTGCTACAACATGCAAACCATCGCCGCTAAAGAAAGTAGCATACGCTTAAAATCGCGCTGAGTCAAGCCGATTTGAGCAACATTAGAGGGAGAGTTTGTTTCTTCCCGCCACCAAGTAATAATAAAATGGCGCTGCTCCACGCAGCCTTATAAGTTCGAGTTGTACAATTGTCAAATGGTATTCATTAATTCGGAAAATATGTCAAAAACTTCATGTTATTCTTGTTTGTACGATGCATTGTATTGTCATATGATATTATCCTTAATACATATTTGCTCATCTTGAATGCAACAACTTAACAATGTCTTGCTTGTTGAACTAGATGTTTTCCCACACCTCAAGAAAACCTCCATTATTTATTTGTCCAAATTTCCATCTACTTAGGTATTTCATCTTAATGATGATTTCAGATGAAGATTTGAGACGCGAAGAAGACAGCCTTGGTTATAGATAAGGCTGTCTTCTTCGGCGAACCACTGTCCATAGGCTTACTCCCGCTCCTCTTCTCCATTCAAGTCGGGTGTTCCAAAATCCTTCCGGGCAAGGAAGACCCGACTTGCAATCACATTTGTTCAATCTTTAATTACCCTACCTAAAGTAATCTATCAAGTACATCTACAATTTTTACCAAAGTACCATGTTCGATCTCCCACCGTGGCACGACGGTGACGCTGCATCAGAGCATGTCGTCCGGCCACTCGCACTGCGGGCTATACGGTGACCTCACAAGAAAGCCACTTCATATGGCATGAAGCAAATCACACACTCTAGTGTGTCCGGCTCGATGGAGAAAGCCGGGTTGCCGCCACTCGCCTATGCCGTTCATGGCTCTTGGTTGATTTATTAGTCGAGTTCCATCAACATTATCGTAAGAAGGGGAAAAGCGCTACAAATGTTTATATTTTAAGTCTATCCTAATCGACAAACTGCTGCCTCAATGCATATAGGAAGTGCAGATATTCAATTATAACATCTATAACTCGGTTGTGCCTTATAAATATCGTGTAGAAATATTGATGGAAATTTCAACAACACCATAACTAATGGAGGTTCTGTTGGGGTGTGGAAAAAAAGGTCATCACTGCAGCGGTTCTTATTTGGAACCGTCTGTGATAATTTCATATCACAGACGGTTATAATTTGGAACCGTCTGTGATAATTTCATATCACAGACGGTTCTCATTGGAAACCGTCTGTGATAAGTTAATATCACAGACGGTTCTTATTTGAAACCGTCTGTGATATTTAGTTATCACAGACGGTTGCAAATGAGAACCGTCTGTGATAACTAAATTTCACAGACGGTTTATTAATACAACCGTCTGTGATATATATTTTCTCAGACGGGTATAGAACCGTCTCTGATGATCTCCTTCATCACAGACTTATTGTTACTGACGGTTCACAAAACCGTCTCTGATGACGTTTGCGAACCGTCTGTGATGAAGTTTTCTGTAGTAGTGTGTACTCCTCCATCGCACGGTATAAGTGGAAGCCCACCATATGAACTACTGTTAATGTACTCATAGCTCAAACTCCACGGATCTGGTGAAGTTAGGAATACCCAGCTCTACTAGATCTACGGATCTAGTAGAGCTAGAGCTATACCAAATATACCCTAAGTACCCATAGCGGAAAGAACGGAAAAAAATGACTCGTACGCTTCCCCTCCAGCACGCATGCAGGTGAAATTATACACCACGCGTTGATGTGGAAAAACAAGGACAGACCCTAATTTCTCACATTTGATCAACTCCAGTCAATTGGCTGCAGGTTTGGTACCTCTTGCGTCAATTCCATGTCTTCTAAACACTCAAAGGACGTTAATTTCGTTTCGCGAATCCTCTCGCGCTGACACTGAGGTAACTTTTTTCCTAATCGGACTAATTAAGCATGGTAATGATGTAGTAAGTACACACGGTCAATTTACACTTAACCAATTAGTTATAGGATTTTGATAAACATACGACAATCGAACAAGTCGTTATGATCTGGTAGTCGTTATGACCTGGTAGAAGTGGTTTGTTATCGATTATGTAATCGTTATGACCTGGTAGTCATTATGACCTGGTATCAAGGTTCAAAATCTTGCCGGAAACTGGCGAGATCTCGCTTATCGGACAGGGACGAGATTTGAAATACTGGCCGGAGTGAAAAAATTCAAAAAAATTTAAATTACTACAGTAATCTCGAAAATTCCGGCGCGATCTTGCCATATCTCGCCGAGATCTCAGGGTTTTGACCGTTTTTTGTTATTTTTTGACCGGAAATTGATCAATAACCCTTAAGAAAGTCATTTCCCATGAAAATTTGATGAAAAACCGAATTTTTGAGATATTTTTTAAAAATTGTAGAAACACCATCGGATTTTTTATAAAATTATACATACTTTATAATGATGTGAAAAATTTATGGTAGTATCCTAGGAAGCGTAGGATCATACTTAAAAATTTTAGAAATAATTTAACTTCATTTGTTATCTTTAAAAAATCAAAAACAGAATGAACATAATTGGGACAGTAACCCTGTCAGAATTTTATAAATTTTCTCGAGTTTGATAATGATCCAAACTTTTTACGAATGCTTAATAATTGACTCAGTACCATTATATATAATTTTCAAAAAAATTAAACTTTTTTGGTTTGCTCAATCAAATCTATGTATGCATTGAACTTAATTTGTTATATTTCAAAAATCAAAAATAGAAAGAACATAAATGGTACATTGCACTTGTAAGAATTTTATAAATTCACTTAAGTGTGATCATGATTCAAAATTTTTATGAGATTTTAAGCATTTCCTTATAACCCTTCTACAAAATTTTTAAAATTTTAAATATATATTTGTTAGTCAAAATTTACAAACTTATAATTTCGAAACGCGTAGGCACCTTATCTCTACTAATATAAATTTGCAGTTGGTGGCAGCGGTCCGTTCTTCCTAGCCCCCACGCTATATCTCCAATAATGGCTGGTCATTATAGCTAATTATTCTTTCCTGATTTACACAAGCCATATCTCTCTAAATATAGCTGATTATTATAGCAAAATCCCTGATTATTGCTGGTAATTAATAGTCGGCCAATTATTCCTTTTGTACTCTATATATGATGTATAGTTTTCACAGAATCAATTAAGGGAATTTATTCAAGATCTCCCATGTCGTGCCGCCGCAACGAATGAACTCAACGAACTGATCAATAAGTGACGGACTGACGTACATGGTCAGCGAGGCGACGAGCCGAGCGCATGATCAAGAGTAATCGCGCTAGAAGGATGACCAGAGCGCGACGCCCACCGGGTGCCGTGACCCCAGCGCTGGCCAGTTGGATGTGAACAAAGCGTACGACGCTTCAGCGCGGTTGCCCAGTGACACCGGTGGAACATCGTCGGCGGTGAGAGAGTCATTAGCATACCCCTTGGAGATAAACGGGTTGATCCAGCTGAACGTTGAGAAAGAGAGGAACGACACGGCGGCGCACGGTGTGGCGGGTGTCTCGGCACTGGTGTTTTCTAGTTCACCTTCATGGACTTCGGCGTCATGGCCGGTGAAGCCAGTGATGGCTAGGTACGCCAGAGGCATGGAGATGAGTAGGCTGACAAAGGCGAGAAGGTCATCTGGGAAGAGCAGAAAACCGTCGGCGCAGCGGACCACCGCCGAAGCGGAGAAGAGCGCGGCACCGAGGGCGGTGGTGATCCAGAAGATGCGGAGGTGCAAAGGCTGGGTGGCGGTGGTGGCCCCTTTCTCCGAGACGACTGACCACGCGGCCATGGCGTGCGCGACGAAGTGGGTGGCAAGAAAGGCGGATTCCACAACACACCATGGTGTGCTTGGTAGGAGGAAGAACGCGAGCGTGAGGAGGACGGCGGACGCCACGGCGAAGACGACGGACGACCCGAGCGTGACCGCGTAGCGGCCAGTGGTCTGGAATGGCGGTGGCTTCAGCAGCAGCACCTCGTGCTCGGGGGAAGCCCCCGTGTCGCCTCTGCGAAGGCGGTGGATGATGTGGACGAGCGAGGCAACGAGAAAGGCGGTAGTAATATATATTGCTATGTACAATATATTTGGTTTTAATTCATACCGGAGAAGAAACCATAAAAACTTTTGTAATCGGGAGAAATAGATGTTTGATCTTGTAGTATAATTTTCTTTTACTGCTTGGCCTTTATGTTTCGTTACCAATTTTATTTTTCGTAGTAACGTACGGGTATTGATCTAGTGAAAATAAAAAGATGGAGCACATCGCAAGGAGTAGTGCAAGTCAAGAGGAAATGTTCATGCAATGCATCAAGTAACGAAAATGACATTGGCACAAACATAATTAATTACCCTTCTTTTACTTGGTACCTTTGCTTAGCAAAGCAATCGGTTATTATAACTACATCAATACTAAACAACCCAAACTATGGTTACGGGATTATAAATTCTAAAAAATCCACAGATACACTATATAAGGTATACTTTTCAACCTAGATATAGTGTTTAAGCAGGCAACTAAGATAGGGTATTTTTCTAAGTATACGCATGGAAAAGTTTTTGAAATTTTTAGGATATTGAGGTTAACTAGTTCAACAAAGTTTGAGCTGAAATTTAAATTATAGTTTCTTTTTTTATGATAGTTTGATTGTATGTATGTGGTGATTTTATATATAAATTAGCACAACATGTGATCTAAATTGTTTAAATTTTTTGAATTCGAGTATATTTTATCAATGGTATGTGTTTTGTTTGACTTGTTAATGATGGATATATACCCTAAACTGAAATTTCCAAAGCATATACTCAAATTCGACTTGAATTCATGTATTTGAAATCATTTGTGCTATATATATAGTATAGTTACCTGGGACACCATATTGCTTGGCACTATGATATGAAACAAGTATTTCCCCTAGGAATCACATGCGAAAAGGTTTAAAATTTTTTGAATGTTATGTTTAACTAGTTTACTAACAAGTTCAAACAAGTTTGAACTAAAATTCAAACTAGAGTTGCCTTTATTGGTAGTTTGATTGTCTGTATGTGATGATTATATATATAAATCAGCAAAGATGTGATCTTAATTGATTCCAAATCATTGAATTCAAGTATTTTTCAAAGGTATGCGTTCTATTTGAATTGTTATAGGGAGATATATACCATAAAATTAAAATTTTTAAAAATATATCCAAATTCAGCTAAGTGCCCGATACATAGTATCCCACTTTGGTGTCCTAGAGAGAGAGCGCGCGCAAACTAGGTGTAAGGTAGGTGGCTCCTGTTAAGTTCACAAAGACTTCCACATATATAGCTACACATGCATGGCCGTTCAATAACTCTAATTTCCAAGTCATAGGCCCAGTTCGGCACAGCTTTGGATTGTGTAGATTCTGGATTATAACTAGCTGTCTAGATAAGCCACTGCCTGAAGAATATGCTGGTTGAAGAATCTAGTCGTTTGGTAATCCACTCGAGAATCCGGCTATTGGTGAACCGGCTTTGGGTAGAGGGGCGGCGAGGAGGAGCTGGGGACGGCGGCGGGCGGAGGAGGAGCTTAGGCCGGCGGCGATGGGTGGTGGAGGAGGAGTTGGCAGCAAAGGTGTTGGAGGAGCTCGAGCGGCGGCGGCGAAGGAGGAGGAGGAGGAGATTGGGCCGGCAACGGAGTAGGAGGAGGAGATCGGGCTTGCGGCAGAGGAGGAGGAAGAGGAGCTCAAGCCGGTGGCGAAGAGCAGGAGGATGAACTCGGGCCAGCGGCGGAGGAGGAGCTCGGACCGGCGACGAAGGAGGAGGAGGAGCGCGAGCGGCGGCGGTGGCGGCGGAGGAGGTTGAGCTCAGGCCAGCGGTGGAGGAGGAGCTCAGGCCGGCGACGAAGGTGTGGCCTGCGGCTTGGGTAGGGCGGCAGGGCGGCGGCCGGAGGGGCGGTGGGTGGCGGGCGGCTCCCTCGGGTGGAGGAGGAGTGAAGGGAGCGACAAGGAGCGAGGAGAATCGGCAAAATGTCGGCTTTTGATTTTGTGTTGATTTGGTGATTCTGATTGTGGGGGAAGCTATTCACAATCCTACTATTCGGCACACAATCCGCTTATACTTTAAACAGAAGTTATCCATAAGCGGAAACGAACGGGGCCACACCCTATAATTAATGGTATCTCTATTTCTTCCAAGAAAAGTGCTTTCAAATACAAATCTAACGATATCACTTTGTATCACACGCGCGCGCGCACACACACACGCACACACACACACACACACATATATATAGTAAAATGATTCCATACTCCTGGGTGTATGTACTTCCACCTCCAGTATACCGTTTAAATGATGTTGTTATACCTCTTTATCCTTTTGAGTATCTCTAATACTAACTATAAGATACTCCAAAGTGAGTTCTACGAAAAATTTCATTAAAGTCCACCCATTATAGTATAATTTGTTTATATATTTCTTTTTACATATGGAAAAGGGTATGTAGAAAAAAAAAAGGCTCTGATGAATTTTTTTAGCCATGTCGCATTGGAGTATCTTAGAATTATTATTGGAGTGTACCAAAAGTAATAAAAGAGTATAAAGTATTTATTTAAGTGGTATATTAGAGGTGGGAGTATATACTCCCGGGAGTACGGAAAAGAACTTATAATTTCGAAAGGCGTAGGCACTTTATAAAAATAAAAAGATGGAGTACATCGCAAGGAGTAGTGCAAGTCAAGAGGAAATGTTCATGCAATGCATCAAGTAACGAAAATGACATTGGCACAAACATAATTAATTACCCTTCTTTTAATTGGTACCTTTGGTTAGCAAAGCAACCGGTTATTATAACTACATCAATGCTAAACAACCCAAATTATAGTTACGGGATTATAAATTCTAAAAAATCCACAGGTGCACTATATAACGTATACTTTTCAACCTAGATATAGTGTTTGAGCAGGCAACTAAGATAGCAAACCAATTTGACTACCCAGCTAGCCATACGTACTGTTTATGTCCGTGATTCATCAAAACATCATGATCTCATCACACGCAAGCAGTACGTTCTAGGCTAGGTTTACCAAAATGTCATTTTTCGCTTCATATTATATATAGCAAGCTGTACGGTAGGCACTTGTCCTGTTGTTTTCACAGTAAAAAGACAAAATAGTCCATGGTCCACTACTTCCTCTAAATTTCTAGGCCGTGACAGTAGTCTGCAAATTGTATCTCTTAGGAGAAACTAGTGTTCGGACGTTTGATTTCTGTTTATTCATCGGACGTCTCTTGTAACATTTTTTTTACGCTTGCAACAGTTTTTGCCAACGCGTGCAATATTTTTTTGAACGCTTGTAACATTCGTTTACTGTAGCGCATTTCACTGTTTGTCAAAGGAAAATATTGCACGTGTTGTAACAAAATAATGCATGTATAGAAAAAATATTACAATACGTTAGAAAGCATGTCGTGTACAGCAGGGATGCAGTGTCCAGCAAGCGAGCTAATAATATCTATCTTTATAGAGCTGAGGATTGGAGGCCTCCTAGGCATGCTACATCAGCATGTTTGCGAAAAGGTTCTCCGGGAAATACGAAATTACGTTTAGGTCCTCCGATCAGATTTTAATAAAATAGACCAGAAAAATTTTAAAATTATGTTTAGATCCCTCTACGGTTTACATTTAGGTCCTCCTGGTGTTTTTTAGCGGAACGGATCTCGGAAAAAAATAGATTACTTTAGATCCCTCTACGGTTTACGTTTAGCTCCTCTCATCGGTTTTTAGAGAAGTAGGCTCAGAAACAAAAATATGTCTCGAAAAAAAAAACACAGATTCGTCGAAGGTTTATAGCAGCTCACGGATTTGCCGACGGGTCCTAGTGACCTTTTTTTTCAAAAAAAAACACGAAAACCGAAAATACATAAAAAAAGGCAGCTGTGATTTTCTAAAAAAAACACAGATTCGTCGAAGGTTTATAGTAGCCCATAGATTTACCGACGGATCCTAACCGCGGTTTTCACAAAAAAAATACAGATTCGTAGAAGGTTTATAGCAGCCCATTGATTCGCCTGTGGGTCCTAATGACCCATTTTTTTAAATACGAAAACCGAAAATACGACCAAATTTCCCAGATTACGTTAAAAAAACAACTACGGTTTTCTCAAATAAAAAACACAGATTCGTCGAAAGTTTATAGCAGCTCGTAGATTTGCCGATAGGTCCTAATGACCTATTTTTTTAAAAAAAATACGAAAACCGAAAATACGACCACATTTCTCAAATTTTATATGTTGCATCGTCGTATATGACGCAGCGTAGGACGTTATCCTGGCTAGTTCCTTGTACTGGCTACTATATATTATGCATGCGCTGCACAGAGAATGCTGTGTGTGGCCGGAGCAGACTCTACAGTCAAAGTCGGCTTTGTTTCCTCACCTATCATGCTGTCATAAATCTTGTGCAGTTTGTGCGCAGTTAGATGCAATGTAGTCAAGCCTACACGTGGATTAAGTACATATACCTACATCATGAGCAAGTTGGTGTCTAGGGCCAATGCAGTCACCTGATGAATTGTAGACCATCCGATCAAGTTGACATATCCTAAGTCGGTGCATACTATCCTCCTTTGTCCCTCCCGTTCTCTTAATTACCTCACTGCCGTTGCCGCCCTCACATCCTATCCCACTGTGCGTCCGCCGATCCCTCCCGCTAGCTCTTATGCGCCTGTGTCACCAAGTTTGTGAGCTCATCAGTCCATCGTCTCTGCTGTCTGCCCTAACTATTCCTCAGAACTTAAGGGCATATTTAGTACAGCTCTAACTTTACTAAATCCGTGGATCTAGTGAAACTAAGTATTTCTAGCTCCATCAAATTCGTGGAGCTGAAGCTGTGAGTATATTAAGAGTGTTTAGATGAATCATCTTGTTTACATTTTAGGCTAAAAATAAAAATTTTTACTTTATTTTAGCCTACAAGTTTCAGATCTCAGGTGAAGCTGGGATCTGGAGCTCTACCAAACAGACCCTAAATCACCTCTCCACACCTCGTCTGCCATATCGCCAACCACCCTTGCGTTAAACCACCTTCTTCCACACATCTCGGGCTACCTTCTTTTACTGACGACAACAACACAGTATATAAAGTTAGGGATTTGATAAACATCAACCGGATGTTTTTTTTGTTGAAATCACCCAAATCTAGAACCATTGGATCATTGTTGAGATTCGGGAGTATCGATTACATCCGATCCTATGATTTGATCCAACGGCCCGGTGAATTTGGATGTTAGATCCAACGGCCCACATCCGATCCTATGATTTGATCCAACGGCCCGGTGAATTTGGATGTTAGTTAAAACAAAAACATCCGGATGATACCTATACACTCCCATAAAGTTATAAACCACTCATAGTAGTTATTGTTCCCCATCAACCCCTTATCCTTCCGACCTCCGGCCACCTCATCGCACCGCCATTGTACCCATAATTCTGTCATAAGATATGTAGCCAATGAACCTCAGAATTAAGTCCAAACCCTAATTTGACACCGGGCCAAAAACAAAAAATCGTCAGATATAGATGAACAAATCATCGGAGCGCGTGGATCTCAAGCACGTGCATAGTGATCAGCTGCCAATTAACTGTTTCCTAGCAAGACCCAATATGAACAATACACCTCTCTCAACAACCAAATAGTACAAGTCTACTTAACAAGGAATAGTACAAGTCTACTTAACGGGACTGCACGACATCGGTGGTCGATTGTTCAAACGGAACCGAGTCGGCGAGCACTCCTGCTTTTCTTGGCATGCACACCGACGGAGTCAGCGTTAGCTACCGCTGTTAAGACCGCACAAGCCGTGCGTGGTTGGTGAACTACTGTTAAGACCGCACTAGCCTGGCACAAAAACCCTATATATACGTAACTACACCATCCCACACTTGATCATCATCAGCAGCGGCAGCAGTGCGTAGTTGCTAATAGTAGCTAGCAAGCTTGGGAGCTCCAGCGCGCAATGGCAGTGATGGTGGAGGTCACACAGAGCGAGGTGCTGAGGCCGCCGCCGGAGACGGCCCAAGGCGGCGGCAGGAAGGCCCCGCTCACCGTCTTCGACCGCGCCTCCACCGACGGCTACATCCCGGCCGTCTTCGCGTGGAACGCGCCGGCGCCGGCCAACGATGCGATCAAGGACGGCCTCCTCGCCGCTGTCGCCAGGTTCCCGCACCTCGCGGGCCGGTTCGCCGTCGACGACAGCGGCGGCAAGTGCTTCCTCCTCAACGACGCTGGGGTGCTCGTCCTCGAGGCCACCGCCGCCGGGGACCTTGCCGACGCGCTTTTGTGCGACGTGTCTGCGCACATCAACGAGCTGTACCCGAAGGCCGACAAGGTAACAGATCGAGGAGTGACTAGTGAGACGTTTGGACACATACGTACAGATGGGTTAGGTGCATGTTGTGCGTGTTTGGCATGATCAAATCAACTCGTCCAGAGTTTCCGAACCCTAGAACACTTGATTCTGACACGCTCGCATGCATGTGATCTGTTGCAGGAACGCACCGATGAGCCGCTCTTTCAGGTGCAGCTCACGCGGTACGCGTGTGGCGGGCTGGTGATCGGAACCGCCTGCCACCACCAAGTCGCCGACGGCCAGTCCATGAGCGTCTTCCACACCGCGTGGGCCACCACCGTCCGCACCAACTCGGCCGTCCTCCCGTCACCGTTCGTCGACCGCGCGGCTATCGCTGTGCCGCGCTGCCCTCCGGCGCCGGCGTTCGACCACCGGAACATCGAGTTCAAGGGCGACCACAGCCGGAGCCACTCCTACGCCATCGGTCCCTTGGACAGGATCAGGAACCTCGTCGTGCACTTCCCGGAGGAGTTCGTCACCGGCCTCAAGGCTCGCGTCGGCGTGCGGTGCAGCACGTTCCAGTGCCTCCTCGCGCATGTGTGGAAGAAGGTCACCGCCGCGCGAGACCTGGCGCCAGAGGATTTCACGCAGGTGAGGGTCGCCGTGAACTGCCGCGGCCGCGCCATGACGACTGTGCCCATGACCTACTTCGGGAACATGGTGCTGTGGGCGTTCCCAAGGATGCAGGCCCGGGACCTCCTGTCCTCCAGCTACGCCGCGGTGGTCGGCGCCATCCGCGACGCCGTGGCCCTCGTCGACGAGGAGTACATCCAGTCATTCGTGGACCTCGGGGAGGCTGCGCGCTGCGAGGAGCTGGAGTCGACGGCGGCTTCTCCGGGCACGATGTTCTGCCCGGACCTGGAGGTGGACAGCTGGCTCGGTTTCCGCTTCCACGACCTCGACTTCGGCGGTGGGCCGCCGTGCGCGTTCCTGTCGCCGGACCTGCCCGTCGAGGGGCTGATGGTCTTCATTCCTTCGTGCGCGGCCAAGGGCGGCGTCGACCTGCTAATGGCGCTCGACGTCGATCACGTCGAGGCCTTCAAGCAGATTTGCTACTCCATGGACTGATCGATCACACGTGTGTGCGTGCACGTACATAGCAGCAGGTTTGCTTAATTGCGTGGTACGCAACAATAATCTCAGAAATAGTGAACGTGTTTTCTGTGCATAATATTGTATATCTACATTTACTACACGTACGATGTCTCTACGGAAACAGAGGATGTCGCATCCATGTATATGTTACATGACTAGTGTACGTACATGTAGTATCGCGCGTGTCCGTGTGTGTATACGTGTGATTTGAGTATATATACTAATGCATAATTTGTTGTCGTGCTTAGTGTAAGAATTACTAACTGCATGTATGTCGTCGCCTCATCAATCATGAGCCGTGTTTGAAACAACAAAAGGAATTTTAGAGGCAAAACAGAGGAATTCAATCAAAGAAAAATCGGTACAAGCTGAAGAATGTGCTGTAGGTTTGCTTCAAAAAAAAAAATTCATAGTATGTGCCACTACTACAAAACAGCATATAGGTGACACTCTATTTGTGGCGGTTTTTTTGGAACCATCACAAATAGCATTATTAGTGACGGATTTTTTTAAAAAAATGGCGTGAAGACTATTTATGACGGTTTTTATTTGGAACAGTTACAAATAATGTATTATGAGCGACGATTTTTCTTTGGAACCACTACAAATATATCTGTGGTGGTTTTAGACAAAAACTGCCACAGATGCTCACACCGATAATTTTATTTGTGGCGGTTTTAATTTGAAATTGCCACAAATAATAAAAAATAGAAAAATTTAAATATTGCTAATTACCTCTCCTGCCTTCTAATTTGAAAGAATTGAAATTAAATAATATTATATTTGAAATAATTGAAACTAATATTCCATTTGCAATAATTGAAAAGAATGACCAAAACAGATTCAAAACTTCGGAGGTTGTTTTGAGACCCTAAACCACCTTTTTTTGGAATTCCGTCACCGCGCACGTACTCATACAAACCATCAGGATTTGATCATCTGATTTTCGCGCACTTATGAAATTCGGGTGCTACTTTTCATTTCAAAATTAAAATCGGTGCTCAAAAGAATATAATTGGAGAGCCTATCGTGTGTGTAACATCCCAAAAATTTGAGTTTTGGAATGTTTAAAATTAAAAATGAGCTATTTGCATTTTTCTCGAATTAATCGAAGCTTAAATTGAATTTTCTAATAATAAGAAGATTTAATTTGATTAATCTATGCATCAAATTAAAGGTTTCCAGTTTTTTCTGTATTTTTGGAGATTTTTCTGAATTTATTTGCTATTTATTTGAATTTATTTGGAGTTATTTGAATTTTTGGAATTTATTAAATTGGAAAAACATTTTTAATTTCCAAAATTCCTTCGGGCTGAAATTGCCTCCGGCCCATTTCCTATTCATCTCCCGGCCCAACCTTGTTCATCCGCTGCCCGTTTCGGCCTTGGCCACCGCATCGCTGTCCTCGCCGTCCGATCCGCGCCACGCGTTCGGCCAGGATCAAGCCACGTCGTCCGCCAGTGCCACCGCCCGGAAACCTAACCCTAGCCGCGCCGCCTTCGGTCTTCACGCTGGCACGCCCCGGCTATTTAAGTCCTCGAGACCTCACCGAGGTTTCGCTCCACGCAACCTCGTTCCACGCCGTACCACACGCCGCTTTCCTCGTCACCCGAGACGCCGCCATCGCGGAGAACGCCGCCGAAGCGCGCGCCGCCCCGAGCACCTTCCGTCGCGTTTTTTCGCCGCTGGTCTTCTTCCGCCGTGATCGGTTGCACCATCGAACTCGTCGCGCCGAGCTCTTCCGGACCCGCCACTTCTTCCGCCCACTCTACCGATTTCGCCAAACCTTCGCCGCCTCTCCTAAGTCCGTGAGTGCGCCGCCTTCGCCGTCGCTCGCTTTCGCGAGCTCTCGCCGCCGGATCGTCGCCAACGATCTCGATCCGCCACGCCACCACCGCCTGCTTTCTTACCTCGTGGTCGTCCGATTCGGATCCGACGTTCCGGATTTTGCCGCGTAGCTAGCCCACGTCACTGCCGCCACGTCAGCCGCATCTCACCGCCATGTGTCTGCCCCGTGGCAAGCTACGTCAGACCTAGCAGCCGCGTCACCGCCACTCACCTAAGCCGCGTGGCATGCCACGTCGTCGCGGTCTGCCACATCACCCGAATGTCGCCTCGGTGCGCTTGGTTCACCGTGGACCGAGTCTCTGACTCGTGGTCCCACATGTCAGCCGGAAATTTTATGTTCTTTTCTGATTTTCCGAAAAACAGAAAATCCCAGCCAATCACCAGCTGCCACGTGTCACCCTTGTGAATTTCTCTGATTTTCTCTGAATTAAATCTTCCAGGAGCCCGTTCTCCTTCGTCCGAACTCCGATTGGAGTGATTCAAATTTCTAAATTTTTGTAAAATCGAGATCTACATTCCAGAGCTAGTTATTTTCAATTTTGAGATTGTTTTCTACTCTGTTTTGTATTTATTTGGTTTCATTGCTTTATTTTCCGGTAGACGTGAATCCCGAAGGAGCGAACGGAGACTTCGAAGACCAAGAATCAGCACTTGAACAACAAGGCAAGTCGTAGACCTTTGATCATTTTGAACCCATGTTTGCAAAAGTACTTTGTCTTATACAATTGCATGCTATTTGTGTAACAATGCTAGTTTATGGGAGTAGCTATTTACCTGTTTGAGTATGCCCCTTTGATTATTGGAATGCCATGTATCTATTGTTAACCATAGGTTGGGACATTATTAGTTGGACATAATCATAGTACCAGCATTGGATTATCGTAGCTATGCTTAGCCATGCTTAGTTGTCTGATGGGATTCATATCACCTGTGAGCTAATGTTAATTTTGACTTAATGAGATATTGAATTGTGGCTGTTGACCACTGTTGTAAAACTTATTGTACCATGGCAGGGGATGCCATTGGTTTTGGGTTAAACAAAATGTTTCCCTCGGGCAATTGATCGTGCAGTAAAGGGGGTGCTTTTTAGCACATTGGGATGTGGTTGTCTTGCCTGAGACAATTTAAGGACTTAATCTTGTGCGACATTGAACTAGACCTAACCGTGCAACCACAAGTCCGGTATGGGACGGACCTAGCTGATTAATTTGCAATGTCCAGACTTGAGTATTGCCAGTTGTTGGTGTGGGGTCCGAAATGGACGGCAGACTCACATGGCTCAAGAGGGGCCCCGAGGGCTAAACCTTGAGGGCAATACTGGGTTTAGACATGCATTGTAAAGGCTTTGTAGTGATCTCTCTGCCGACACACCAAAGGAAGTGTGTTCTTAGCGCTTGGCATTAAGGGATGATCATGTCTTGTGGGTAAAGCTGTACAACCTCTGCAGAGTGTAAACTATTCGAATAGCCGTGTCCGCGGTCATGGACAAGCCCGGGGATTTCACACGGGGTATAGAGTATTTTCTTGAAATGTGGAATGGTTGGGATGTGAACGGGGAGTTCACTGTTGTTTTGTTGTCTCAAGCTATACTGTTGAATTGTGTGGTTGATACTTGTTTCGAGTGATGTAGGGTGATGCCTCGTCATTCTGTTCATGTTGTCTACCATTGATTTATCAGATTATTTATTATTGTTTTATTCAAACTGCCTTCAATCTATTTAGTGTATTTAAATTCAAGTTATTGCTTTTCTGCAAATGAACCATATAACTATCCTTTGTCAAGCCGTGCATGAATATATTGCATCATTTTCCTACGGCTTGTTGAGTACGTTTTGTACTCACGGCTTTATACCCCTGGTTGTTCAGTTTGGAGAGGAAGGACCGTAATGAGTATCAAGAGGAGGAGTATTATGAAGACTACGTCGACTAGGAAGGCGTTTTCCTGCATTTATTGCTCGTGGCATGTCGAATGGCCCAAGTTATTTTATTTCCGCTGCAATAGTTTATTTGTTTCTTTAGCCAAAAGGCATTGGTGTATGAACCTTGACCATAAGGTCGTTTGCTTTATTCAATAATAATTTGTTCTTCTTAGTTATTTCGATGTATGGAATGATATGTCATCTATGTTTCCACTGTGTGCACTAGCGTGATCCTGAACTAGTGCGGTATACACAGAGGGTTTCGGATTTGCATATCCGGGTCCCGATAGTGTGATAATTTCGGAAAGCACAAGAACACCAAAATCGAATGTACGAGTCAAAAGTTATGGTATTTTTACAAGTTTCATTAATAGTAATGGCACATATATTGCAAGCATAATTAATAGTTAAAAGTATGGAAAATAAATTTGGAATTTTTAAATTTTGCTAATTACCTCTATAGTTTGCTAATTTGAAATAATTGGAAATTAGTGTTCGGGTGCTTCAAAAGATTTAAGGGAGGAGGGACGCACTATATATTAAATGTTATCATACCACCACTAAAGTACTGGATTTTATAAAAACTCTGAAGTTAAGCATGCTTAGAGGAGAGTAGTAATAGGATAGGTGAAGCGTGCTTAGAGGAGATTAGTAATAGGATGGGTGACCTCCTCGGAAGTGAAGTCCTTATGTGATGTTAAAAATGTCCGGATCTAGAATTCTGAAATTGAGCATTCTTGAATGAGAGTGGTATTAGGGTGACTGACCTCTCAGGAAGTCCCCTATAATTTAGTGTTTTTAAACTGCCAACTAGCCAAAAAACGCTAATGATAATATTATCAGTGGCAGTTTTTGCGAGAGTAGTATTAGGATGTATTAGGATGGGTGACCTCCTGAGAAGTCCCCCCTAATTTAGCATTTTTAAACTGCAAGCTAGCCAAAAAAATGCTAATGATAATATTATCAGTGGCGGTTTTTGTGAGAGTAGTATTAGGATGGGTGACCTCCTGGGAAGTCCCTCTTAATTTAGTGCTTTTAAACTGCCAGCTAGCCAAAAAATACTAATGATAATATTATCGTGGCGGTTTTTGTGAGAGTAGTATTAGGATGGGTGACCTCTTGGGAAGTCCCCCTAATTTAGTGTTTTTAAACTGCCAGCTAGCCAAAAAAACGCTAATGATAATATTATCAGTGGTGGTTTAAAAACGTCCGGATCTAGAATTCTGAAATTGAGCATTCTTGAGCGAGAGTGGTATTAGGATGGGTGATCTCCTAGAAAGTCCCCCCTAATTTAGTATTCTTAAACTGCCAACTAGCCAAAAAAACGCTAATGATAATATTATCAGTGGCGATTTTTGGCTAGCTGATAGTTTAAAAACACTAAATTAGGGGGATTTCCCAGGAGGTCATCTATCTTAATACCACTTTCGTCCAAGAACGTTCAATTTTAGAATTCTAGATCCGGATATTTTTAACATCACACAAGGCCTTCACTCCACCATTGATAATATTATTAGTGGCGGTTCTTAGCTAGAACCGCTACTAATAATCATATTATCAGTGGCAGTGGCAGTTACGAACCGCTACTGATATGCATTTTTCTAGTAGTGTGCATGGAAGTTTCTATATTTTTTAAGGGAAAGTTTGCAATGTATTTTTTGTCTATATATCTCCCTCGCTTTTTAAGGAAATGTATGTATGCATGTCTATATATGTATGTATGTATGTATGTATGTATGTATAGGCAACGTATCCGGTGCACACAGGTCTTTTCGTGTACACATCGTACACACCAACTAACAAAAGTCACGAAAAATTCTGAAAAAAATTGTAGATGTACTTCATAGATTGCCCTACCTATGTATGAAATTTCAAGATCAAATTCATTATATATCAAATTGTAGATGTATTTGTCAGAATTTTCTCTTTTTTGTAACTCTCGATATATAATGAATTTGAACCTACAATTTTATACTGTGAGCCATTTTTCACCAAAAAATCTAATATTCACGCATCCTATAATATAATAGTGCTTGTGATGTGACGCGACGCAAAATTTTCTTGACTTACGACGCTGCGTAACGAAACATTCCATTCTGAGAGTGGGAGGGTTGGTGGCGGGAAGCTAGCCAAGGTCAAGTCTTTCGCGAGCGTCCGGCGTTGAGAACGTGCAGAGACCTGGGAGAGACTTTCCGCTCGGGAAGATGATTTGCACGTGTGATCGATTGCTGGCACGTTGACATGTGTTTAGCGGTATCAAGCTAGAGCCCATGGTTAGCTGGAATTTTCTATTACAAAAAGGTAGACCCAAATAGTAGCGGACTACGAATTTTTCGGATAGGTGTTCCAGGTCAATCAGATATTATTCAATAGAAAACATAAATATCCACAATAGTAAAAATTAGAGTGATTTCTTTTCGTATTAGAGATGACACCTTAAATAATTTAAAGAATTACAGATTAGTTTAAAAATTGATGAATTGGGAATTTAGAACGTGGAATTGAGGAATTTATTAAGGAATGGGATGTACCTGTTCTGCTGTCGACATGTGTTGCAGCCTATCATTTGCTGCATTTCTCCTACCTCTTTCATGTGACAATGCCAAGGTCAAGACGGATGTAGGCCACGTGAGCTTCTACAACCGGACAATTTGAAGGCCAAATTTATTTGTATTTGAAAATATAAAATTAATAAAGTACCAAATAGTAAGATATATTATTTTTCACTGTCAAGGAAACAACATATATATGCATTTTGCTACCTATCACTACTACAATGAGGCTTATATCGACAAGACGATCACGACGGTTTTGAAAAACCGTCTGTAATATGGAACATCACGACGGTTATGTACTCAAACCGTCGGTCGTATATCCTGCAGACGGTTTTATATTACAGCCGTCGTGATACAAGAAATATCACGACGGTTTCTAAATATAACCGCTCGTGATGGCTACAAGACTCATTACGAGCGGTTTCAAGTAAAACCGTCAGTGATTTCCTGACGGTTATATAACACAACCGTCGTAATATCTACAAGAATCATTACAGACGGTTATATTTAGAAACCGTCTGCGATATTTCTTGTATCACAAACGTCTGTAATATAAAACCGTCTGTGATAATACCGTCTCCCGTAAATACAGAGCCTCGATCCATCTACTTCGTTTATAGGGTTTCGGTTTCTATGTTAAGTGGCGGCTGTGAAAGTGAGGCGATTTTTTGAAATAAAGCCATTGATTTCGAATGGTGATATTAGATTCATTTGATTTTGGTGATCTAAGGTTAGTAATGAGTTATCTAATTGCATGCGCATCGAATTCAATATCTAGGTTTGTTAGGACAGAATTAATTTAAAGATTGTTTGATTAGATCTAGTTTAATTGTAGCTGGATCCATATGTTGTTTGTGATATTTGGTTAGTAATGTGTTTTAATTGCATTATATTCAACATCTATCTTGATAAGGAAGGAATTTGATGATTTTTTTAGATCTAGCTTGTAGAACCATGTGTTGGTTGTTTGATGTATAAGGTTAGCTAGTAATGGTTCTATTTGCATAATATAATATTCGATCATGATGTAGCTAGCTAGCTTGTTAACGATAGAATTTAAAGATTGTTTAGATCTAGCTTATTGATGCGATAAAGGTGCCCGATCTTTCGATGAGGTAGATAAGTGTCGATTTGGTGGAATTGACCCTCACGATCCGACTACAACTGTACGACGACGTTGCGCCTTAGCAATCGCTGAACCAACTCCAAAAGGTTATTGACTTTGCCGAAGGCACGGTCAACCTGAACACGAAGTTCAATCCCTGCGAGCAATCGAGAACTAGCAAGAATAAGATGAAAGCAATTCTGAAAACAAAGTTGGGATTCCGAATAAGCTGTCTTTACAGGTGGTCGACCGACACAACTGAAGAACAGAAGTTTGCACGAGGCTAAACCTAAACTCAATGAAATCCGCCTTTACTTTGGAGGCTGGCCGTGACATAAAAAGGAGTGGGAGGGGGAGGGCTGTTCGGCCATGCCTTGAGTTGTGGCCGAAAAATCAGACCTTCCCTCCTATTCTTTCCATCCTTAGCGAAGCCTCTTTCCTATTATTCTTATCTCCAAATATAGACTCTATTACATGGTAAGGGCCAATATATAGGTGACGCAGCACCACTCTCCTTGCTGCCGAAATCACGGAGAATTCAAGATCTTGTGGTCAAATGAAGAACTCCGTCCGTTGCAGCCACCAATAGCGTGTCCATTCACCATCATCGCGCTTGAACCTTCATTCCTTAAAAGAATAACACACCCGCTTCAAAAAGATCATATAGTCCTTCAAGTCATTAGATATACCAAGAAACGAAAGTACCTGATAATTCAGTTTACGCGCATGAGCTCGAGTGATCGGTCGTTGTAGAGGTTGAGCAGGTGCTGTGGGCGTACGCGAAGAAGTGATGTCCTCATCATCCTCCCCTTCTTGCATTTGAGTCGTCCTCGACTCAAGCTCATCTTCTTCTCCCAAGTAGGGCTTCAAGTCCGCCACGTTAAATGTTGGACTAACCCCAAATTCTGCAGGCAAATCAAGCTCATATGCATTATCATTAATCTTTGCAATTACCTTGAATGGTCCGTCAGCGCGAGGCATTAATTTAGACTTACGTAAATCTGGAAACCGATCCTTTCTCAAGTGTAACCAAACAAGATCACCCGGTTCAAAGGTAACATGCTTCCTTCCCTGACTACCGGCAATTTTATACTTAGCATTCATGCGTTCAATGTTGTCTTTAGTCAGCTCATGTATTTTCATAATCAAGTCAGCGCGTTGTTTAGCATCCAAATTTACTTTCTCGGAAGAAGGAATGGGTAACAAATCAATTGGTGCACGAGGGATAAACCCATACACAATCTGAAAAGGACACATCTTCGTGGTAGAATGTACGGAACGATTATAAGCAAATTCAATATGAGGCAAACATTCTTCCCACATTTTTAAATTCTTTTTCAAAACAGCCCTAAGCATGGTAGATAAAGTTCGATTAACCACTTCAGTTTGGCCATCGGTTTGGGGATGACAGGTAGTGCTAAACATTAATTTAGTCCCCAATTTATTCCACAACGTTCGCCAAAAGTGACTAAGGAATTTTGTGTCCCGATCTGAAATTATTGTATTAGGAACACCATGTAAGCGAACAATTTCACGAAAGAATAATTCAGCAACGTTGGAAGCATCATCACTCTTGTGACATGGTATGAAGTGTGCCATTTTAGAAAATCTGTCAACGACCACAAATATACTATCCCTCCCCCTCTTAGTTCTAGGCAATCCTAAAACAAAATCCATCGAAATATCCTCCCATGGAATGCTAGGAACAGGAAGAGGCATGTATAAACCATGAGGATTAAGTCGTGACTTAGCTCGTTGACATGTAGGGCAGCGGCCAACGAACCGCTCAATGTCACGGCGCATTTTCGGCCAAAAGAAATGATCTGCAAGTATGTCCTCCGTCTTCTTCACACCGAAGTGTCCCATCAAACCACCGCCGTGCGCTTCCTGTAATAACAAAAGTCGAACAGAACTAGCGGGAATGCATAGCTTGTTAGCGCGGAACACAAATCCATCATTGATAACATACTTGTTCCATGTCCTCCCTTGTTTGCAATTCAACAATATATCCTTGAAATCAGCATCATGCACATATTGTTCTTTGATAGTTTCCAAACCAAAAATTTTAAAGTCAAGTTGTGAAAGCATAGTGTATCGACGAGACAAAGCATCAGCAATCACATTTTCTTTGCCTTTCTTGTGCTTAATGACATAGGGGAAAGATTCAATGAATTCCACCCATTTCGCATGTCTACGGTTCAACGTTGATTGACTTCGAATATGCTTAAGTGATTCATGGTCTGAGTGAATGACAAATTCTTTAGGCCATAAATAATGTTGCCAAGTTTGAAGGGTTCGAACTAAAGCATATAATTCTTTGTCATAAGTCGAGTAGTTCAAAGTAGGTCCACTTAATTTCTCACCAAATAAGTTCTTGGTTTACCTTCTTGTAACAACACACCACCCAAACCAATTCCACTAGCATCGCATTCGAGCTCAAACATCTTAGTGAAATCGAAGTTGCAGCAAAGGAGCGTGTGTCAACTTATCTTTTAAAATCAGAAGGCCTCTTCTTGCGCAGGCCCCAAGCAAATGGAATACCCTTCTTTGTGAGCTCATTGAGTGGAGCGGCGATGGTGCTGAAGTCGAAACAAAACGCCGATAGAAACCGGCGAGTCCAAGGAAACTTCTTACTTGCGGACCGTGTTAGAGTCGGCCAACTCGAATTGCCTCTATCTTGGCGTGATCAACTTGAATGCCCTGTGGAAAAACAATGTAGCCAAGAACGAGACTCGATCGGTGCAGAAAGTGCACTTCTCAAGGTTACCAAACAAACGTGCATTACGAGAACATCAAAAACAAGACGTAAATGGTCCAAATGTTCCTCCAAAGATTTGCCTGAGATCAAAATATCATCAAAGTAAACTACCACAAATTTGCCAATGAAAGCCCGCAAAACTTCGTTCATTAGTCTCATGAATGTGCTAGGAGCGTTAGTTAAGCCAAACGGCATGACTAACCACTCATATAAGCCGAACTTAGTTTTGAACGCTGTTTTCCACTCATCTCCTAACTTCATGCGAATTTGGTGGTACCCACTACGCAAGTCAACTTTAGAGAACACAATAGAGCCACTTAATTCATCAAGCATATCATCTAACCTAGGAATAGGATGACGATATCGAATTGTAATATTATTAATGGCTCGACAATCAACACACATGCGCCATGAGCCATCTTTCTTGGGTACTAAAATTACCGGAACGGCACAAGGACTAAGAGATTCACGCACATACCCTTTATCAAGCGGCTCTTGGACTTGTCATGAATCTCCTTCGCCTCGTCGTGGTTGGTACGGTATGGCGCGGTTGGGCAGCGAAGCACCGGGGATGAGGTCAATTTGGTGTTCTATCCCGCGAATTGGTGGCAATCCCGATGGTACTTCTTTCGGAAAGACGTCTGAATATTCCTGCAAAAGGTGAGTGACAAAGACGAGGCAAAGAAGAAGGTATATCGTCAAGGAAAATAAGGTCTTTGAGCAAACAAGAGCGTAGCAAACAGATTCTGTAGTTTCTAGCTCATCCAAATCAGCTTTAGTAGCGAGCATAACGGATCCCTTCAATTTAATTTCATTCGACATTACCGAGGTTTTCTTTTAGTTTGTTGCACAAACTCTTTAGCCACAATTTGGTTCTCACTAGTAGATGGTTCCTGATTCCTTTTCTATTAACTCTAGCAAGTTCATCTTTAACAATTTGCTCAGACTCATAGGATGCAAAGACAATTTTCTTTTCTTTAAACAGAGAGAGTATTGGTTGGTCCTACCATGGTGCACACAATCAGATCATATTGCCAAGGTCGCCCTAGTAACATTGAACAAGCTTGCATAGGAACAACATCGCAATCAACATAATCATGATATGAACCCATAGCGAAATGTACTCTTACCGTACGAGTTACCTTTAGTTTACCGCTGTTGTTGAACCATTGAATATGATACGGGTGGGGATGTGGTCTGGTCGTCAAAGCAAGTTTCTCCACCATATCCATACTTGCCAAATTGTTACAACTCCCTCCATCGATAATGATGCGAACTGATCGCTCATTGACGACTCCTTTAGTTTGGAATAGATTATGGCGCTGATTTTGTTTCGGCGTGAGGAACCTGAGCACTTAGCACGCGTTGTACTATAATGCTCAAATACTTGTCTGCATCTTCAGCTCCAACATGTTCCTCCTCATGATCGGGTTCGTTGTCTCGCCTCGCAGGTCGGGTTGCAAGCATAGCATATGTCTCATCGTCGAGATCACTAGCAGAAGAGTACTCACCATCGTCGCGTATGATCAAAACTCTCTTGCTGGGACATTCCCGCATCAAGTGTCCATAGCCCTTGCATCGATGGCATTGTACATCCTTTGTTCGTCCCGTCGAAGCAACCGATGAAGAACTTTTTGCGGGAGCTTGTGGTACTGATTTGGTTGCTTCGGGAGCTCGGGGTGTTGTATTGGATGTAGTGGGACGCTGTTTGTTGTTTGAGGATGAAGGCGTGGACGGATGGGTGAACGGAACAGCGGGGGTGCGCGGTGTCCATGATCCTGTGCGACCTGCAGAAAAACTAGCTCGTGTCCTCGTTATGCCTCAAGACTTCACGCTCAACTTTGCAAGCAAGGTGGAATAATCTAGTAATGGAGTTGTAATCTTTATAATCAAGAATGTCTTGAATTTCACGATTCAACCCTCCCAAAAACCTAGCCATAGATGCTTCCTCATTCTCTACTAACCCACATCGCAACATACCCATTTGTAGCTCTTGATAGTACTCTTCCACAGATTTGTTACCTTGTTGTAAGCGTTGCATCTTATTTAACAATTCACGAGCATAATACGATGGAACAAACCTATGCCTCATAAGTAATTTCAGAGTTTCCCAAGTGGTGGGTATGTGAGCAGCATGATTACGGCAATGTTCTCTCCACCAAACGAGTTTAAATCGGTAAACTCGCTAGTGGCAGCCCTAACTCGTCCCTCCTCAGGATAATCATGGCATTCAAATTTTTGATCAACTAGTAGTTCCCAAGTGAGGTAACCATCAGGATCATATTTCCCATTGAAAGGAGGCACAGTGAACTTAATCTTAGCATGAGAGTTGTCACGATCACGTACCTCACGACGCGGGGGATGTCGCCTCATACCTTGCTGGTTGAAGCGCCACTGTCGGTGAGCACGATCATTGTTGTGGTTGGCAGCATGCTCATCCTCGGTGTCACCAGCATAGTGTGCATAGTTGTTAACGTCATCATCATCCATGTCGGCGCTGAAGCCGGATTTGGTTGGTGCTGATCGGGCGCGGCAGTGCCGCAGGCTATTTGGGAAAAACGGAGCAGCAAGGGGAACACGTTGCACACGATGAGCTCGGACGGCTGGCATCTGTGGGGCAGCAACAGGGGCTGCTGGCCGTGCACCTGCAAGTCCATCAAGACGAGCCAAAATGGTGGTAAGGGTAGTGTTAGTAGTTTCTTGTGCCGTCTCGATGGCCTTGAGTCTATCTTCCTGGGACTCCTCAAGTTGAGCCAGTCGCTCATTGGTTAGCCGCACATCCTCAGTGAGTCCGTCCGTCGTAAGCGTCACAAAGCGCTCGAAATGAGAAATGATTCCCTTCGTACGGGGAGAGTGGTTCATCAAAGACTCGTTATCCCCTGACATTGTTAGTGGAAAAGGAAACAGCAAACTGAATTATAGAGTCCCTATCCACTACTAGGATGTGGTGACAAGTCTCTCGACTCTCACGCTTAAATCAGATTCTTACCAATTCTCACCTAGCAAGCGGGGGTGAACGGCCAATGGCGGTGTCAAGTGTCCCTCCAGAGTTGAGTAAAGCGATTGCCAGGTGGAACGAAAGTCTGCACAGTGTAGAAAAAGGTGGAGCTAGGACAAGCTTCTGTGTGTAGCAAGGATTAGCAATAATTCAATTCAGCAATTGCAAGTTGAAAATTCGTTCAAAGTACTAGTCAATGTTGCTGATCCTAGTCCAGACCGATGAAAAGCTAATCAATGTCAGCGAGCAGAAAGGCTCAAAAGGGGGGTGGGCTGCAGCACAGAAAGACAGTGGTCTACCGGAAGTTGGAAGGCTTGAAAAGGCAAAACGTCCACGAGGCAGTGATACACACGAACACAGGACACAGCAGCAAGAAATTTGGCTGAAACGGAGAAGGTCAGAAATTTCGGAACTTCCGGGGCCGTTTTGAGGCCCTAAACGACGTTTTTTGAGGTTGAACAAAATTTTCGTTCCGGTCGTTTTGAGTACTCGAACAGCCCAATCGGAGGTCGTATGCAAAAGTTATGGCAGTTTTCGTACAAGGTGTTCGGAGGGGGGTCCGAAATCACACCACAAGGAATGATAGATCCGAAAATTGAGAGGTGCGGCTAGCTATTTCCTTCCTATCACCAGGACAAACCGTAACAAAGCAAAGCTAGGGAAACCGCAGCAAAACTTTCCTTCCCTCTGATCCTTTTTCCAAACAATTACCTTCCTTTTCTCCTGCCACCGACTATGGAAATAAAAGGATCTCTTCTCGATTTTTTTTTCCTTCCTTTTTTTTTTCCTTCCTTTTTTTTCCTTCCTTTTTTTTCTTCCTTTTTTTTTCGCTAGGAAACAACACGGTTGGGTTTCACGGCAAGGATGCACTAGGCAGGCTGCGGAATCCACAGGATATCAAGAACAAAAGATTGATGCGAAAGGCTTAAAGGATCCAGAAGCACCAGAGAAGAGGGGTGGACTAGACACCGACTAGAACTAGTAATCAGCAACTAGACTTGACAATGCAACCGAAAATTCAAAGCACAAATACTGAAAGGAACAATGCAAGGCGCAGATAGTTTTGGACAGCGGATAACCTACTACTATTTTTTTTCGGCCTTTTTCTGGACTTTAGGGATGAATCAATCTACTACTAAAGAAAACAGGAAGTCTCTCACCGAGCAACCAGAAGCTCGATACCACCGATGCGATAAAGGTGCCCGATCTTTCGATGAGGTAGATAAGGTCGATTTGGTGGAATTGACCTCACGATCCGACTACAATCTGACGACGACGCTATGCGCCTTAGCAATCGCTGAACCAACTCCAAAAGGTTATTGACTTTGCCGAAGGCACGGCCAACTGAACACGGTTCAATCCTCGCGAGCAATCGAGAACTAGCAAGAATAAGATGAAAGCAATTCTGAAAACAAAGTTGGGATTCGAATAAGTTGTCTTTACAGTGGTCGAATCGACACAATCAAGAATGAAGTTTGCACGAGGCTAAACCTAAACTCAATGAAATCCGCCTTTACTTTGGAGGTCTGGCCGTGACATAAAAGGAGTGAGAGGGAGGCTGTTCGCCATGCCTTGAGTTGTGGCGAAAAATCAGACCTTCCCTCCTATTCTTTCCATCCTTAGCTAAGCCTCTTTCCTATTATTCTTATCTCCAAATATAGACTCTATTACATGGTAAGGGCCAATATATAGGTGACGCAGACCACTCTCTTTCTTCAGCCAAATCACGGAGAATTCAAGATCTTGTGGTCAAATGAAGAACTCCGTCCGCTGCGTACCACCAATAGCGTGTCCATTCACCATCATCGCTTGAACCTTCATTCCTTAAAAGAATAACACACTGCTTCAGCAAAGATCATATAGTCCTTCAAGTCATTAGATATACCAAGAAACGAAAGTACGATAATTGGTTTACGCGCATGAGCTCGAAAGTGATCTCGTTGTAGAGGTTGAGCAGTGTGGGCGACGCTGAAGAAGTGATGTCCTCATCACTTATAGATCAATTCAAGTCTTTTGGTGATCTAAGGTTAGTAATGGGTTCTAATTTCATTATTATATTGAAGATTAATTTGAATTGTGTTAATTATTTCTTTGTGATGTAATTAAGGTATGTAATTGCATAATTAGTTTAAGAATGTGTGCATATGCACTACACCTAGTGCACTTAATATTTAACACTAAGTGTTACATGTGTAGCGTAGATGGATCGAAGCTGGATGTACGCTGAGAACCGTACGAGTGCTGAGTACCTTAATGGTGTCTCCACTTTCAAAAGAGCTGCAGAGGAGGATATGTTTAATAAGGGGGTGCAATTCATGTCATGTCCGTGCATTGATTGCGAAAATCAAGATGTTTCAAACTTCAGTACAGATCGAAGCACACTTGATTCAAGGGGTTTCAAAAGGGCTATACATGTTGGACCCGTCATGGCGAAGAGCATAATATACAGAAGCAAAGAAGTAGTGTTAATATCGTCGACGATGTCGATGATATGTCGGATGATCATATCGATTGTGCTTCCGATGAGGACAAAGTTGCACGATGACAATTTGGATCGAGATGCTACGCGATGCGTATGGAAACCTTGATGACAGGGAATATGGGCAGTTCGGTGGCTTAATGGAGGACTCGGAGAAACCTTTGTTCGCAGGGTGCAAGTTGAAATACACAAGGTTATCATCCGTGCTTCAACTACTCAAATTGAAGGCAAGCAACGGTTGGTCCGACAAGAGTTTCACAGCACTGTTACATCTATTGGCGGACATGCTTCCAGAGGGAACGAGTTGCCGACAAGCACCTACAAAGCAAGCGTGTTCTTTGTCCCTTGGGAATGGAAGTAGAAAGAATACATGCATGTCCAAACGATCAGATCCTCAGCATCGCAAAGAGTACACAAACTTGCATATATGTCCGTGTGCAACGATCCCGTACAAGCGTAAGAGTCATTCGGATGATGATGGCGAGAGCATTGAAGTGAAAAAAGGTCCTCTCGCTAAGGTGGCATGGTATCTGCTGTAATTCCCGCTTGAAGCTTTTGTTTGCGAACCCAAAGGAGGCAAAAGCTGCTGCGTTGGCACTTTGAGGAGCGTAAGAATGATGGAATGCTAAGGCACCTGCTTGATTCCATCCAAAGGAGAAACATCGACAGGAGCTTTCAAGAATTCGGTCGGATCCGAGAAATATAAGGTTTGGATTGAGTATGATGGAATGAATCCTTTCGGTAACATGAGTAGCCGAAGATAGCACTTGGCCAGTAAATCTCAGATCTACAACCTTCCTCCTTGGTTGTGTCTCAAGCGGAAGTACATTATGTTGTCAGTGCTTATCCAAGGACCGAAACAACACAGGGAACGATATTGATGTGTATCTAGCTCCATTGGTGGAAGATCTAAAAACACCGTGGGTTATCGGGTACACGATGGGATGCGTACAAACGAGAGAACTTTACTTTGCAATCGCTTGTTGTTCTGCACCATAAATGATTACCCCGCCCTTGCTAACTGTCGGGCCAGTAGTAAAAGGAACCAAAGCCTGCACTCACCGCTAGATGATACCGAGAGTTTATGGTGAATCACTCCCACAAAACCGTGTACATGCGCCACCGAGGTTCTTGGAGGAATCACCCATATCGCAAGATGAAGCAACTTTTCACGGAAGGAACGAAAATGGTTCAGCTCAAAGGCGTTTGAGCGGAGAGATGTTCATGACATTGTTAAGGATTTGGATGTTGCGTATGGAAAGGGACGTAAATCAAGTACCCGTGAAAAGGGCATGTGGAAGAAGAGATCAATATTCGGGACCTACCTTCTTATCGAGCACCTAGAAGTTCGCCATCGCATCGATGTCATGCACGAGAGAAGAATGTCCGTGATGCGTGATTGGTCTCTTACTCAACATTAAGGGTAAAACAAAGGATGGTATCAACGCACGGCTTGACTTGGTCGATATGGGCATAGGACCCGAAAGTTAGCACCAAAGAGACCGATAAAGGCCGACGCATTTTGGAACTCGCTTGTTATACTCATCAAAGGCCGAAGAAGCTGAATCGTGCGCTGCTTGCATGGTGTGAAAGTTCCGTCAAGTTATTCCTCCAACATGAAGAGACTTGTTTCGTTGCAAGATTTGAAATTAACCGCATGAAGTCTCATGATTGTCATGTGCCGATGACACGATGCTCCTCGTCGCAATTAGAAGTATTTTGTCTGGTCAAGGTCCGAGAGACAATCACTAGGCTGTGTTATTTCTTTAACACAATCGCCTCGAAAGGTCATCGATCGAAGGACTAGATGCTCGCAAGTCGAGGTGGTGATGACTCTATGTAATCTTGAGATGTATTTCCCTCCATCATTTTTCGATATCATGGTCCATCTCATTGTTCACCTTGTGATGAGATAAAGATATGCGGGCGGTGTTCCACGTAGCATGTACCCGCTCGAGAGGTACATGGGAATTCTCAAGTCTTCGTCTGGAATCGATCTCGTCCAGGAGGGTAGCATTGTCGAAGGTTATACAACGAAGAGGCCGCCGAGTTCTCGCATCGATTACATGGCCCAGTCAAACCAATAGGTGTGGCTCGATCTCGCCATGAGGAGGCTCCAGTGTCGGGACCATCGGAAGGAAAGCAATCACGCTGATTCGGCTATGTATGCTCGAGCCCATTTCACGGTTTTGCAACACATGGCAGTAGTGTCCGCCTATATCGTCGAAAGCACAAGCAATGGCTAAGGCAAGAGAATCCAACACGGCAGAGTCTTGGATCACGAGACAAAGATAACCTTCAGCTCAATAAATGATTGAAGGAACGACCTATCATGGGAGCTCGCCGATGACACTGACATGGTTGGCAAAAGGACCAACTTTACAGCTTGTCACATGGAAAGGATATGACTTAAATGGGTACACATTTTACACGAGAGATCGGGATATGAAGAGCACAAATCGAATCAGCGGTGTCCGTGATAGATGCATTCAATAATACCACTGGTTGACGAGGAGCTCCTACTATGGGTTCATAGAGGAGATATGGGAGCTCGACCACGCTTTTCAAGATTCCCTATTTGGTGCCGTTGGGTCCACCTCCAAAGACGTGAAGGTTGTGAGGGAATGGCATCACTCTGTGGACCTCGAACGTGTCGGATACCAAGATGAACCATTCGTATCGCTAACCAAGTTGTTCAAGTCTTCTATGTAACCGACCCGCCCAACAAGAAGCGCCATGTAGTTCTTCGTGGAAAAAGGAGAATTGCTCTGAGTTGAGAATGTAGTAGATGAGGAAGAGTACAATCAATTTGATGAGTTGCCACCTATCGGAAATGACATCTGGTCCCGTAAGAACAACATGAGGAAGCAAGCTACACATGCGCCGATCATCATGAAAGGCTAATTTTCATACAAAAGAATAAGCATGTGGTATGAAGTTATGAGAAGGGTGCATTGTCATCATGCTTACTAATTTTCATGTGTAATAATATTACATTAATGCTTTGTAAAGATGATACGACCCATCATGCTTTGTACATATGATTGTGATGATCTTTGTAAGTAACTTGTAGAAGCATCGAATTATGTATATAGGATTGTGATGATCTTTGTAAGTAGCTTGTGAAGCATCTGGATTGATAGAAAAGATGCAAGTATAAGAGCACGATTTATTCCTTAATATCAATATGATTCCAAATACATGATTCAAAGATGGCCATTCGGATATAATTGATGACAAGAAATAAATTATGTAGACTATGGCAAACAAGAAATGTAATCATGTCTACTTTGGCAATATGGAAATAGTTGTATGTGATTGCTCCCGATTTTAGGGTTTGAATTGAGGATTAGAATCTCCACATCAACCACAAGACAGTCTATATTCGTTAATGACAACTTTTCCGTAAGATACAACAAAGTGGCATGCATAAGAGTCGATCGAATCGAACCGACAAGTGAATGTCAATGAATATATACATATCATGAGCGGTTCTTTAACATAACAACAGGATGTTATTTGTCACAAACGGTTATGTTACCTAGCCGCTCGTGATATCTCAACATCGAGACGGTTCTATTATATAACCGTCCGTGATATCACAACATCACGCACGGTTCTATTATATAACCGTCGTGATATCTCAACATCATGCATCGTTCTATTATAGAACCGCTGCGTGATAATACATCCTGCATCGCTATATTTTAGAACCGCTGCGTGATGTGCTCTCTCTATATATCTCCCATGCCAGCAGGCTCATTCACGCAGCGGCAAACCCTAACCCTTTGAGAAGTTTGTCTCCCGCGGCGGCCTCCCCCTGGGCGTCCTCCCCTCCCGGCGTCCTCCCCTTGGCGTCCTCCCCGGCATCTACGTGCTCCCCATCGTCGTCCCCTCCCCGCAGCGACGTGCTCCCCTCGGCGCCCTCCCTCGGTGACCTCACCCATCGTCGTCCTCCCCGCAATGACGTGCTCCCCATCGTCGTGTTCGCCTCTTCCCGAGCAGCATCAGGCTTTGCTCGTGTAAGTGTCTTCGATCTTTCTTTCTTTCTTCATTGGTCGGGTGATTGGTGCTCGCTCTATGAGTATCGATGAACCGACGAGTATTTCGGGGACTAGGCATCGAGCTAGAGGCCGTTTCTCGATCTGGAGGCTCTGATTTTGTTCTACTACTGCTGCTCGATGAGGATTCAATTAAATGAGGCTATATTGATCTGCTAGTTAGTGTGTTCCTTCTGTGATTCAGCACTGTTTAGATCATTGTGTCTAGAATTCAACTTGGTCAGTGTTGCTGCTGTACATGTGATATGCTATCCTGTCTGTGATTCAGCTCTTATACTCATACTTATTTCTACTTGTCTGCTGTGTGGATGTCCTAATTTTAGGGGAGGTGCTGCCGAAATTTTTATTAAGTTCAGCAACCTCCTAGTTCGCTTGTCCTGCTGTTCAGTAGCTTTTCATAGTCCATAGTTAAGTTCTAGTGAATCAATTTTCTTAACCATCTTTGAATTACGAGATTCACTAATCTCAGATTTGTATACCCTGTGATACATTATTGAAATTGATGTTGGAGGGTTCTTTAAGAGCAACCCATCAATTTAGATAATCTGAGAGCAAAGTTGCTTATAAGCTAGTCCTTTGTGTTATCTTGTTTATGTCATACCTCTTGTGTGTGAATTATGTATTCGATATATATGCTTAAGAGGAATAATAAACAAAGTCTTGCTCTTATACTCACACTTATTTTCGCTTTGTCTCATTGTGTGGATGTCCTAGTTTTAGGGAGGTGTCTTTAAATTTTTATTAAGTTAAGAACTTCCTAGTTCGCTTCTTTTGCTAAAAGGATAATAACAAGCCATTTAGGCTAGTTCTTTTAAAAGGCTAATAACAAGCCATTTAGGCTAGTTCTTTTAAAAGGCTAGTTCTTTTAAAAGGCTAATAACCTCCTAGTTCACTTGTTTTGCTAAAATTCTCCAAAGATTTTGTAATTATTTTGCTTGAGGGTGTAATATTAGTGCACGTAAGTCGGGTGTTAATTTGAAGTATTGGATGGTTAGCTAGTTCTTTTAAAAGGCTAATAACAAGTCATGGTATCCACAAACTTATTCACTCTAATTTGATTTTATTTGTTCTTCTCTTTTAGTTACTTTGAAACTATTTTAACTTATAAAGAAGATGTCATCCTCTAATCCATCGCCTCGAAGGACATGATGTGCCCTCAAAAGAAGAATCGACCCAGCTGCAAGAGGACCAAACAAAGGCCAACAGATCGATATACCATTACGAGATCGATCCAAAGGATGGGGCCCCTAGAAAGCCAAAAAGGCAAATAATGCATTTCGAGTATGTGCGGGATAGTAGCACGAACGGGTTCCGATCACGCTATCTTCCTAGAGGTTGGTGACTATTGAGGCTCGCAATGCCTTGTCGACGGAAGTTCTTTCATCATTCAACATTCCAAAAGAATTCGCCCCTAGTGCGACGGTATGCACCGCTATGCGGCAGAAAGGCATGGAAGACCTTCAAGCATACGCCAGAGACTACGCCAAGAAGAATATAGATCCATACTCTAAGTATGGGTTCATTTATGCGACACGCATGCGGCGTTTTGTTGAGATGAAGACGACGATTTAATTGCAAGGCCAAAGTGAAGTAAACAAGGCCTTGCGAGCAAGGAACACTCACCCCACAGACTTACGGCAGACTGGCGCTACGCAGGAAGAGAGCGCAATGGGACAGGAGGACGAGGAGGGTATCTCGCCATTTCCAAAGAATCACAGATCCACGTGCTGAGATCGGCTAAGAGCGAGGTCTTCGCCACATCCTCCGCAATCGCTCTTCAGAAACCCAGCGGACGAGGAAGTCCGCCAACGCCGTAATATATAAATCGAACTACTAATTTTATGTAATTAGTCCATGACTTCATAAGTGAAATAACTTGTCGATCTTGCGGTAGCATTGAGTACACAATCGGCCGATGGCTCTTTTTGCCGACAGGAGAAAGATGCACTATCCATGGCCTTGGGAAACAAGGAACACCCGGTCGCATAAGAGGCATAGGGTTTTGTTCCATGGAAAACTGGATTCCCGTAAGACTTCCACGATATGCAAGTAAGAAGAGAACTAAAGCCGAGCGCGAGTCAAATCTTATAAAGAATTTGGAGGACAAGTTGAGAGGAGAGTTGAGAGAAGAGTTGAGGGGAGAACTGAGAGAAGAATTTTATGAAAGGATAAGAATCCTCGAGGAAAGGCTCACCAATCAAGAAAGAAATACTGTACAAGCCCTAGAAGTATGTCCGCAAGTCAGCCCCACTGCCCGTAAGAGCAACTGTGCATCCGTTCCTCCAAGTGACATAGATGAATATAGCGGACTTATGTCAGATGTGACATTAAGGTGGCTACGCAAAGGCAATCTCCAAGTGAGAATTAACAATGGCACCGCTCCTCCGACGGCTGCTTGGGGCATGGCGTATCCATCCACTAAGGGGACCATGGTGCACGGTACCATGATAGCGCCGGGTTTCACCAAGGTCAATGTGGACGGGGTATTTGATAGTTTCAAAATTGTCGATCTACAGAAGCCGCCAAACGACGAGATCGTGAAACTTGGGGATACCATTGGCACATTCATCCAATGGCCTAGCAGCGACATCTCCTCGTCGCCCTCTCATCATGCAACAACAGCGACGATCTGATTCGCCTATTGTATCGCCGTCTGATCAGTTGGCTACCAAATCAGCAGTCGTACAGCAGACTCCACTTGATGTACATAATGTTGACCTCTTTCCTGCCCATTCCTCTCCCGTGAAGGGTTCATACAAAACAAAGAAAGGCAAGGGCAAACAGAAGAAAGAAGGGCAAGAACAAGTCGACTATCCATCTGCTGAGTTGGCTAAACAATACAAGCTAGGAGAGCCGCATTAACGAAAAGGCAGCAGAATTTCACTTAGTATACCTTGCCAACAATTGCATAAGTGGTACACCCAAGAAGCTGGAAAGCCAGAGCGTGAACGTACAACAAGTATCAGCGTTAAGTTCAAGTATGAACATCTATTCAATGACTCAGCAGGGGGCTTCTTCACAGTTGATTTTCTGGACTTGTTCCATCTCTACAACCTCGACGCCCTCGACAAGACTCATAAGATGTGGACCTTGTAAGTGTGTGCTATCACGGTCTACATTCGTCTAATAGTGATAATTGTCCTCCAATATATATATATAATTCGCCTTTTGTATATATAGATACATGCAATCGAAGCTTACATGGCGAAACTATCGATCGGTTTCTCGACCCACATATAGTCTCAAAGCAAACAATGGATCTGGATATAAACATGGTCGAGAAATACGTGATAGAGGCATTGCTAGCACAAAAGATAAAGAATTCATACTTACACCCCATAACCCGGGGTAAGTGCTACCACATGCTATACTTTGTTCTCAGACAGTACACAACTCGCTTTTGTTCATTGTCCATTGTGATATACTTGTAGGTTTCACTTTGGGTTCTAATTGTAATTGAACCACCACAAACCGGGTTAAGTACCTTGATTTCTGGACGTGGCGGAAACCACGACTTGACACCTATCGCAAAATTACTCACCGTAATCACGCTTCCTACGTACATGGTCGTAAGTTGTTCCGTGTTTATGTTGCTATTGGAATGGCTTAGGCTAACCTTTTGCAATCTTGTGGAGCGCTCAAATACGTGAAAGATTGGACTAAACTACAAAGATGATTTGAACTTTCCGGTATCCGCTATACACAACAATTCTATATCAAACCCCGTAATAGTGACTCTAGAACTAACCGTAGGTCAGGGAAATAACCTATGTGGATTTTATGTTTGCTACAACATGCAAACCATAGTCGCTAAAAAAGTAGCAAGACAGCTTAAAATCATGTTGGATCGAGGCCCATTTGAGCAACATTAGAGAGAAAGTTTGTTTCTTCCCCGCCACCAAGTAATACATAAAAAGGCGCTGCTCCACGCGACCGATAACTTCGAGTTGTACAATTGTCAAATGGTATTCATTAATTCAAAAATATGTCAAAAACTTGCGGTTATTCTTGTTTGTACGATTCATTGTATTGTCACATGATATTATCCTTAATACATATTTGCTCATCTTGAATGCAACAACTTAACAATGTCTTGCTTGTTGAACTAGATGTTTTCCTACACCCTCGTGAGAACCTCCATTATTTATGGTTTGTTGTTCCAAATTTCCATCTACTTAGGTATTCCGCATCAATATTCAAAATGGTACGATGATTGAAAATTTGTACTTGAAAATGTATTTACAGATTACTCTAGTTAGGCTAATTAAAGATTGAACAAATGTGATTGCAAGTCGGGTCTTCCATAGTTCAAATGTGATTGAACAAATGGAAGACCCGACTTGCAATCACATTTGTTCAATCTTTTAATTACCCTACCTAGAGTAATCTATCAAGTACATCTACAATTTTTTTCAAAGTACCATTTTCTCCCACCGTGGCACGACGGTGACGCCAAGAAGAGCATGTCGTCTGCATCGACCGTGGCACGACGGTGACTTCACAGAAGGCCACTTCATATGGCATGAAGCGATCACACACTCGAAAGTGTGTCCGGTTCGATCAAGCATACTATGGTTGCCGAGACCTCGCCATACCGCTCATGGGTCTTGCTTGATTTATTAGTCGAGTTCCATCAACATTATCATAAGAAGGAGAAAAAGCGCTACAAATGTTTATATTTTAAGTCTATCCCGACGACAAACTGTTACACAATGCATATAGGAAGTGCAGATATTCAATTACAACATCTATAACTGACAGCTTTTATAAATATCAAGTAGAAATATTGATGAAAATTTCAACAACACCATAAATAATGGAGGTTCTGGCTGTGTGGGAAAAAGGTCATCACAGACGGTTCTTATCTAAAACCGCTCATGATAAGTTCGTATCACGAGCGGTTATGATTTGAAACCGTGCGTGATATTTAGTTATCACGAGCGGTTCTTGTTTGAAACCGCTCGTGATAACTAAATATCACGACGGTTTATTAATACAACCGCTCGTGATATATATTTTCTCGACGGGTGGAAAACCGTCTCGATGATCTCCTTCATCACAGACTTATTGTTACTGACGGTTCACAAAACCGTCTCTGATGACGTTTACGAACCGTCTGTGATTACGATTTCTGTAGTAGTGTATTACTCTATGTGTTACTATATCCTGTATAAAATAGTTTTATAGTGTAAAATATATGAAAATTATATATACATGTTTTCAAAAAATATCAAAAAATTACCATATCTACAGGAGGTGAGCTTCTACAACCCTACAAAATTTAAAGACCAAACTCAATAGTATTTGAAAGATATGAAATTGACAAAACACTAAACAATGAAAAATCACTAGACAGCCGAATTTATCTTTTTCATATCTTTCAGTTGATATTAATTTTGGTCTTTAAATTTTACAAAGTTTTATAATCTCACTCCCCTATGTATGGTAATTTTTTTGAGAATTTTTTAAAATATGGTTTAATAAATAAGAATTTAGTTCTCTTTGTCAGATCTGCAGTAAAATATCTGAAAATTCTCAAAAAAAAAAATTACCACACGTAGGGGTGGTGAGCTTCTACAACCTTATAAAATTTTAAGACCAAACTCAATTGCATTTAAAAGATATGAAATTGACAAAGTGCTAAACAATAGGATATGCTTTATTTTCCTGCCAAGAAAATAACATTTTATTGTTATTGCTTAATGTGTTACTATATCCTATGTAAAGCTATTGTATAACACTTTGTTTCAATATTGTAATATATGGTGTAATAACTCGTAACATGTCATTTGTTTGAATAGTAAAAAGCAACATATCCAGTATTTTCTATGGTTCATGAAAAACATATGTACATATTTTCAAAATAATTTAAAAAATTACCATACGTAGAGAATATGAGATTCTACAATCCTAAAAAATTTAAAGACTAAAATCATTCTCATTTGAAAGTTATGGCTAAATCAAAAAAAAGAAAGATTCATGTATAAACAAGAAGTAGCATTTATTAGTTATTTACTATTTTGGATACAGTTTGTGTTTTGCTACTAACAAAGTCATTGGGATAGTTTCTTACGTTAAGTGCTGTGATAAGTGGCTTTGTCGGTACGCGTTAAATGGCTGGGGAGTAGAATAGGCTATTCTACACGTAGTTGTAGTCTATATATATCCAGTGTAAACCCCTATTACCGTGAAAACTTCATGAAACCCTACATCTACAAGTTTTGAAAAATTCTTAAAAAATTACCATACGTAGGGAAGGTGAGCTTCTATTATCCTGTAAAATGTGAAAACCAAACTCAATTGCATTCTAAAGATATGAAAAAGATAAATTCAATCTAAATAGTGTTCCTATATGATCCTTTCTAGAGTATTCTTCACAGTCATCTCCTTCCCTTCCAAGCTCACCTCCCTCAAGCACCGCGTCTCCTACTTCCCCGCACGCTCCTTGCTCCTCTCCCTCTTCATCTCCGACCACTCCCTTCCTACCTCTCCCTCATTGGCCCCATCCTTGCGCCACTATTGCCCCCTCTCTATGCTGCCTTCACGCCATTGCATCCCCATGCCGCCTTCGGGAAGGGAGGAAGTGGTGCAGGGAGGAGACGCACCAGAGAGAGAGGAGGCGGTGTTGAGCAGAGGGGGGACGACACGGTGATGGTGTAATATTGCGAAACCTCGCCCCAAAGTTTTCGTGCCTTCAGTCGGGTGAGCTGGGCCTGTCTGGCAGGTGATCTCAGAGGAGGTTGGCCATCTGGGGGGGTATTTTTGGAATTTCCCCTCTCCACCTACTTTTTCCTAACCTCCTCACTCTCTCTCTTTCCAATGTGTGGCTGTAATTGCTCCTCCTAAGCTCAGCCTCTACCGATTTTTTCCCCAAGCCAGCAGGCGCTTCCTCCATTTTCTCCTCCGCCGATCAGATCCAAGGGGCGCAAGGCCTCCTCCTCTGGTTCTAAGAAGCAGGAGTAGCAAAGACCGCCAAAGAAGAAGAAAGCCTCCTGGCCGACCCCTCCAACCTCTCCCCCACCTCCCTCCTTCCTCCATGAATCCATGAGCAAGATTTGAGGTATAATTTTTTGGGGGAAATTAGCTTGCATGAAGGGTGTTTGATGAAATGCCTAGCTAGGTTTTCATGAGATGAAATGTTTGTGCATGCCCTGTGTGCGATGAATTGGCTGTGAGGGGTGTTACAGTATTGGTCTCCCTCTCAAAATCTTCCTTTCATGGATCGAATGCTACTGGCATTTTTTTTGATTGAGCTGCTCACTAGAAATTTTCTTTATGCAGTGATATATGTTAATTAGTCAATGCATTATGACCCTGATTTATGTGCTTGTGATGTAAGGTTCCTTGATTGGTTCTTGCTATAGCTAGTATTTTAGTAAATCTTCCTGTATGCGATTTTGATATGAGGGTATGGGTTCTAGTGGCAGTCAGTATACAATTTGGAATAATGTGTATGAATGGTAGAACAGAGAGGGTTTTCAGGTTGTCCCTAAGGAAATGCTTGGCTGAGAACTGTCAGTGACCTATATACTCATACTCTGGCTTATGTTTGGGTTCAAAGGAGAGATCAACAGATTTTGTAGAATTATAATCACAGAGTGTTACATGCAAGGATTTGATTAAGTTCCATATTTCTTACTACCCTTTTTGCTCCGTTATTTATTATGAGTAAGCTTGTTGTTGTGTTATTGTTGCTTCGGTGTATAGAGACTGCGATAAGTGTTCATGAAGTATTGATTGCGAAATCTTGGTTAATAAACAGTAGTTGTATATGTATTGTATATGTGGATTTGTTACTGATGCATACCAACTACTTATGTATACCAGTATTAGATTCTAGAAGATTTTGTGTGTTGTTGTTTATTATGGTCTGAAATATACACGTATGTGTTATTTGTGTATGAGCCCCTGTAATTGTTATTCAAAAGATAAGGCTTAGTTTACAAGAAATACTAATTTGTGCATAAATTTAAGTGGAATGAGTATTATTTATTTGCAGAGAAGGTTCTGTCGGGAGTGGCCTCAACCGCATGCCACTCCATTCTCCGTCGGTAAAGGCAAGTACATCGAGTTGTGTGCTTAATTGAGTTGTTCGTTGATATTTATCTGTTCATGGCTAATTTCTATTGATTGTGGCAAGTGTTAGTTATATTGGTGACCGTCCCTTCGAGGACGTGATTAGCTATTGGATTCGAGTGGTCACTAGTAAGCCTTAATCCCGGTGAGTTTACTGTACCTTTGTTAATATTGCAGTGAGTAGCGAGTATGGGGTACGTGGATACTCGTGGTTAATTTACAAGAATTGTACTTAACTGTGCCCCGTCTGGGGAATGGAATTGAGTATGTGTACGAATCAATGTATTGCTGAATTTTGTGTGTATATATGTATGCTTGTTTGTGCTGGTGGAAATGTGGGTTCAACAAGAGCCTATTTATATAAGTACATACATTGGTGAGTCTTGTGTGTCTATGTGAAGTCATACTTATATGTATGCATGAGGTTTCTCTAAATGAAAGGCACTGCTTAGAGTGTGTGAATGTGTAGAGCTGCCATAGTCCATACAATTATGTGTGATACTTGCTGAAATCTGTGGTCATGTGTGCTTGCATGTATGACCGACCTTGTGTTTATATATATATACAAACATTTGCACACATGTATATACTTATGTAGTATGGGAAATTTTATGTATATATGTATATATTTACAAATATGCTTGTATATGTATGTGGTTATAGTTATGTTAGTGTTGGCAATGAATGAAAGGTTGCGTTTCATTACGTGTTAATTGCATTTGTGCATTCATAATGGAAGAGGCGACCCATTACGATCACGGGCCTTTGTGTTCACACGTAGTGAACACGAAAGTCCTACCTCGTAGTCCCATTCATCGAGGTGAATGGGAGCGAGACGAGAAGAGTAGGCACCTTCGAGGATGGAAGGGACGTGAGGGTGCACACCGACGGGTGGGCACTTTCGGCGATCTGCGATGCGTGCATCGAAATCAGCATTCATGTGCATTGCATCTCTTCTTCTTCCTAAAAGTTGAAAATCTTGAGTTATGTTGAGGAGTTGTTTCCGTCAGGGTTTGGGAGTTCGAGAGTCGAATTCTCTTATGATTTATGGTTGAGTTTTCTGGAAAAAAAAGAGATGGTCTTTGTTGTTGCTCGTGCTCAAGAATTGTGGTTTTCTTTAAAGGTTGGGTGCATGACCCATGAGGATATTCAAGGCGTTAAGTGTATGATGAGTAGTTGAGCTTTCAAATAAGGAGAGTTACTGATTCTGTTAAAAGAAATCTGTTGGTTATTTAAAGACAATCAATTTTATTGTATGGCATAGGATGATTAATTGGAATGGTAAGTGATTCTAAAGTGAAAAGTTAATTAGAGTTTTCACCATGGTCGTGAGACGTGGAATTGAATGGAAGTTCAAGATTTGTGTTCGATAAGTCTAGTAGTGGCGGGATTGAGAGGGTCTAGAATCTTCTATGGATGAATTTATTATAGTAAGATGTTGATGTAAAATCTTAGGAGTATATTAGCGCCAAGGCATGAGAGTTGTGATTTAGAGGCAAGTGATGTTCCTTGAGCATTGAATGGTTTTATCATCAAGTTGATGACGTGATTGCGGTAATCTTTTTGATATGGTTAAGTTATTGCTTTAAATGGGTATAAATCGTATTGTCCGGATCACGGTTTCATTGTATTACTTGCTCTTATGGTCAAGCTTTTGTTTTGCTTATGTTAAATTGGAATTGCTATTCTCGTGTACTTTGCTGAGTCATCGACTCACGCTTGTTGTTGTGTTGTTGCAGGTACCTTGAAATCGGCATGCATGGAAGGGGGTAGTAGCACAATCACGTTTTGCATCATCACCTTTCCATTGTGTTAATTCATAATTCTGATATAAATAGCTTGAGAAGATTATTGTAAGAGGCGGTTCGCGGTTATGTTTAATGAGTTCCTGTCCTGTAATAATTTATGTGGTGGAGTTCTCTAATTTCTTTTGGATGTGTGATTGGTTAACTAAGGATCTGCTAGAATGATATCCTGCATCTGCAAGTGTTTTCTGTCTGCTGAGTGGATGTCCTACTTTCTAGAGAGGTCATGCCGAAATTTTGTACATTTCGGTAGCTTAGTTTTAATCCTATTTTAACAGTTTAGAGGTTGTTTTCAGTCTTTTTGTAGGGGCGTCATTAGTCATTTAGAGTTTTTGGTAGCATCCGTGGCGCGTCCGGCATCGGGGTGTTACAGATGGCGTCTAAAGGAGGCAGGAACAGGGCACCGCCTCAACGAGTTGATGGAGTCACAGGTCAGGGGGCGGCATGAAGAGTTACGGTAGGCTACACTAGCGCAAATTAAAAATTTTACCAATCCTAAGAGGAAATGGAAGTAAATGATCATGGATTGTAGATCGTTACCACTAGATGCACAGTGCAGATTGATGTTGCGCATCTTGGTATGGTCGTCGAACAGTGCGATAGCCGAGTAGCAAGTTGACCTTCAGCTTCTGGATCGGTCCAATCAACTCCTTGATCGATCCAAATAGTTGTCCTTGAATAGCACCACAATAGAGCAATGCCTCTATCATACTACTACAAGAATGTACATCACAATCGGTTCTTTTTGGTTGTTACAGTCAGTTTTGGTAGTGATATAAAGTTATTAGACAGTGATGAGGAGACGCTATCACAGTCATTTTCGCTCGATTGTGATGATGGCCTTGTCACAATCGGTTGTAAGCAACCAATTGTGATGAGGGCCCACATCACAATCGATTCTAGGCTATAACCAATTATGATGTTGGCCACATCACAATCGGTTCTGGCCACATCACAATCGGTTCTAGCTCAAAACCGATTGTGATGTTGAATCTTCAGTATTAGTTCTTTGTACATTCTCCCAAAAATAGCACAGATTATGCACAATATGCTTATCACATTCATAATATATATAGAAAATAAACACTTTATAATACACATATCACATTCGTTCATAATACATACTTACCAGTCCGTACACATATCATATTCACATGATATAACATTGTTTACACATCCAGGGTTGGAACGTTGAGCATGGGGGTTCTAGCACCGTACGCACAACAATGATGGTGGAGGACAACTAGAGTTTCGATGGTAGTGCAATTCTTACATACAACTTCTGCCACAAACCCTAAGCCTACATCCCCTTTTTATAGCATTCGATGGTGTCCAACCCTTGGGCCCAATCTGAGTCCATATTGAATTTGGCCTATTAGAATAGATCCAATCCAAACTTTGATAACTGAATGTAATCGTTCCAAACTCCTTAGGTGTGTGGCCCTATATGTTCATGTATATTTGGACACAACTCAAAAACATCTTTTCGACCGATAATTGATCGCAGTCCCTAGCAGTACATATCGATTCCCAAATATTCATAAAGTATCAGACGAACCTACTATAGTGTGATAATGTCATGTTCCCTTTGCCTCACGATATCAGATAGAACTCAAGGTGAGAGTCGTGTCATCCTATGATAGTTCGATCCATTCACTTATACCGTAGTGAATTAATTTACTTGGATTGACTCTCAATCACATTCAGCATGACCATGCACTTTCTTAATCCAGCTACCTTGAGGGGTCCAGAGATATCACTCCGTTATGTAGGAGGGGCAAATTTCATCTTGATCATTTATGTACCTCAACATATTTTATGGTAAACTCGAAAACTACCTTTATAACTACTTGGTTGAAGAGTAGCATTTGGCAGCCCCTAAGTAAACTATTATACATCTAAGAAACCAATAATGATTTTAGGTCTAAGAATCGTACATACATTATGTATGAGTTCAACTGATGACACATAAGAATATATAACAATTCTCAATGTATCTCATATGGGTCTATTCAACGCATGTTCTACAACATGTATCCATATTATTGATTACATATTTGATATCTCTATGACACATGAAACATGGTCATCAATCAATACATGTGTTGATCTATGAAACATAATCGTCTTATATTATGATAATCGATCAAGGATAACTTGAATAACATCGGTATATAAAAAGAGTTTTACGAACAAGTCACATATTTGTTGATCAATCCAATCAATATTTATCCAAAGAACAAACAAGTATACTATTCTATAAACATAAGACATGATCCAATTATTTCCATGATTGCCTCAATGGCATATCACCAACACCGTGATACAGCAGAGCAGTGTTCGAAAATTCAGTACTTGGCGGCGATATTGCGGTCGATATTGCGGTTGGCGGCTATAAACACAATGAATTCAGCCCTTGGCGGCCTGTTTGACAGCTAGGCCCAAAATTGCGGCCCTTGGTGGTCCTTAGCGGGTCTTAGCGGTCTTTGGCGGTCCTTGGCGGCTGGCACAAAACTATGAGAGAGACCATTTTGATCTATTGTTTACATGACCTGATGACCATGATTGAAAGATTCACGTTGTCGCCTCAAAATAAGGTACACTAAGTCACTAACATAGTACTTACTACTTAGTTTATTACTTGATTAATTGAGTAGTATTTGTTCAAGTATTTTAGTTTAATATTCTACTTTAATATTTGATGTCTTGCAATTTGCAAATAACTAGAAAAGAAAACTAAAATTTTATTCATAATAAAATCAATAATATATATGAATTATATTAATTCTCGACGAGGGCCAAAACGCCGAGACCCACAATTGCGCCGCAAATACGGCCTTGGCGCTTGGCGATGCCTAACCGCAACGAATCCACCGAGCAAACTCTTGAACACTGGAGCAGAGAGAAGGCAACACAAATAGCGGGTGGTAGCAGAGAGAGGGAGCAATGACCTAGAACATGGTGGAGTGACGAACAACAATAGGGAGATCAAGCAGTGGAATGGCACCAACATCATGAGCTTGGCGTGTTCTAGGATGAGGGGAAGCTAGTGGTGGCAATTGGTGATGCATGTTTGAAAAAACGTTGGTATTTGCACACGATAAAACCATGAGAACACACACATGTGAGAAGAGAAATTTTATGTTGCTCAACTGCTGTAACTTTTCTAGGTCTTCTCTTTTTATTTAAAGGGAAAATGTATTACAAACACGGAAAGAATAAGAAAGGAAACTCAAAATCTGAAAAAAAATCAGACTCTATCTCAAATATCCTAAGTTTCCAAACGAATATAGACATTTCTATCTATAAGTATGTAAGTTCCCTAAAAAAACTTTTCTATCTATAAGCACATAAGTTTCCCAAACAAATCACTCCCTAAACTTAGTGCTCCTTGACTTCAACTAAGCCAATCTTTGCACGCAACTCCTGGAATTTGACATGCCCAAGTGACTTGGTCAGGATGTCCGTGAGTTGCCCATTAGTGCTAGTGTACTCAACCTCAACCTTCCCTTCTTCGATGCACTCTCGAATGAAGTGATAACTCGTATCATTGTGCTTGCTTCGATCATAAAAGACAAGGTTCTTGCTGAGATTGCCCAAGAGTAGTATAAATATGGGTGGAGGGGTGGCCTCCTCCCCTTGAAGGTTATAGAGGTTTTTGTGCTCCATTGAGCTTTGCCCACTTTGTTGTGTGGCTTTGTATACCTCCTCCTTCCAGAAATACAAAAAAATTTCTTTACATTATTGTGAATTTAAATTCTGCATTTACATTATGTCTTTACTTTACGCAATTTAAATTCAGCATTTACTTTACGCAATTACTTTCGCGTAATTTACTTTCTTGCTATTTGGATTTGCCTCCCCTCCTTCTAAATGCTGATCTTGGATGTTTTGAGTGTGTTCATTTGGCTTTACATCTCTTTTGCACTCTTGGATTGAGTAGAGATCATCTTTTCCTTCAAGTTCCAACTCTGTCCAGAACTTGTTCATCGCGCAGTAGTTGGTATTTAATTTTTAGAAAAATCTAGAAAACTTCTTTTTGAGTGATTATTGTTGGAAAAGTTGTGGGACTCTCATATCCATCCGTAGAAAAATTTTGGAGTCCACTTGTTGCACTGTGTGGGCGCCATGAGGTGAAAACCGAGCCCAAAACGTTCTGCTCGAAGTTCTTGACTGACTGTGTTCTCAGATTTTTCCTGTTTTTTTTGTAAGGATTTTTGAGGTGAAATTTTTTGGAGTTCTTTATGACTCTTCTGCTCATAGGGAGAAAAATTCTCAAAATTTCTTGAGCTGCAGAAACCCACCAACCACCTGTTCAAATTGAGGATAGCTTCTGAAAATTCAGCTTTTGCTTTTCTGAAAGTGGCTTTTGTAATTTGAATTGATCTCCTTTCCAAAAGCAAGAGTTGAATTGATTCCTTCTCATTCTTGGACACTAGACAACCAAAATTGTGACTCAAAAATCCCCACATATTTTATGGTACTTATCCATGCTAGTTAGGAGTACACATAGTTGTCTAGTTTTTCGGGTTTTTCACGATTTCCTTTGAGCGATCTTGTCGAGGTTTTTGTTGGAGTATTTTGGGGGAAAATTTATTTGCGACCATTCACCCCCCCTCTGTTCGCCATCTCGATCCTTCAATTGGTATTAGAGCTTTGGTGGTGCTCTCTTTTGGGATCTTCACCGATCCGAGAGCCGACGACTAGTGTGGACTGCTCCAAGCTTGGCGATGGATTTCTTGTGATTGATCGTGACTGATGGCCCATGGTGGAGTGGTTTTCTTGGTTGATCGTAATCGACTCCTATGGACCATCTGCGTCGTCATGGTATGTGAGGTGAGAACCTAGCGACCTTTCTCCCTTTGTGCTTGATAGATATACTAGGTTGCTCTTTTACCACTGGTTATTCTCGATGCCTTGCTTGCCATTGATGATGTTTAGATATTGATGCTTGCATGCCTAGGTTGAAAATTAATTTTGCTATCATGCCATTCTTGCCATATGACTTGTGTTGCTTGTCTATATATGCTTGATTGTATTATTTTGGTAGTCGGAAATTGCTTAGGTTAATGGCTAGAATTTTATTTGTATCATGTGTAGGCATTGCTTGCATTCTCCTTCTCCATTGTGCAATTAACTTTGGCTAGAGCTAAATCTCTGTTGATATCATGTCAAATGCTCTAGTATGTTCTCTATTGGTAATAATTGCTTTGATCTAGGGTTTGATCCCTCTCTAGTGCAGTTAATTTTAGTTAGAGCCATATCTTGTTGTTTTCATATTTGTGCCCTAGTTCTGTGCTTAATTGTTAATAACTGCTCATGGTGGTAGTAATTTTAAGGTTATGCTTGCTTATTCTTGTCTATTGATGCTATAAATATATTGATTATCATGTTAGCATCATTCACATGTGCATTGCCCTATTTTCTACATCTTCTGCCTTGCATTCACCCTTATATTTAGAGTTGAATTTCTTCTTAGTGTTCTTGCGGGTACTTTAGGTGTTTTGTTTGCTTGTCCAGGTGATTTCCCTGTTTTGATTGTGCTTGCCCTTGTTGGTGGGAATGATGGACATTTTGTAGTTGTTTGCCCTTTTGTGCCGATTCCTTGTGTCATGTCTATGCGATGATGCTATTAGGTGCTCTTTGCCTTTCTCATGGCATGAGTCACTTAAGGCTAGCATGAGGATTTGATTACTACCTAGTGGAGTGGATTTGGATTATCTTGTGGACTTGTGCTTTCTTAGTTCGATTCTTAGTCCATGAGTTGTCCCGAGGCATCATCTCCGCCGTGCGCAAGTAGTGGACCTCGTTTTTCCTCGAGGTGCCCACTCACGGCAATAATTGTAGGAAAGTGTGTTGCTCATGTTGGTCTTTCCTAGTCTCCTCTAGGATCGGTTTTGTCGCTTTTCAGTGTTGGCACTCGATGTGAATTCTGAGTTGGCCTTTGCGGCTTGTCTCTAGAGGGTTGGATCTTCTGCATTACCATCATGTGCATCATGCTAACTCGCTTGTACTTTCAACCCGTGCGCCTCGTGTTTAGCTCCACAGTGTTGAGCTTCATGATAACAAACATTGGGCACTTCCACTTCTATGGTGAGCTATCTCATACCCTCATGTCCTTTATACTTGTGATCATCACTTCCATGACATGTTGTAATTGCTCTTGCTCCCATATGTATTATATGTACATTGCTAGGTCTTGTTAGTTTTGTCTTTCTTGTTTTATGCCTAGCATGTTTCCCCGCCATGTTTTGTGCTTCATGTATTATATCATGTATTCATGAGCCCTTTCCTAGCATGTGATTTTCTTGTTTTATCCTATTCATGCTATTATTCATTTGGTATGAGCATTTGTTTTAATTGTGGGCATGTGCTATATATCATTTGCTTTACATTGTCATGAGTAGTATCTAGGTTGTATGATCCTGATTTTCTATTACATCCATGATTAGCTTTGTGTCTTGACTTGTGATGCTACAGTTTGTGCCACATGATTGGCTTTGTTGCTTAGACTTTATTTGTCAGACTTTGTGCTACATGTGAGTGCTTTTCATGAGATTAGGGTTATATGATTCACTCTTGCTTTGTGACTTGTATTGCTCATGATCACCTTTTATTGCTCTTCATGTTTATATGCTTCATACCAATTCTGCATGAGCTTGTGTTCTTCATTCATGGCATGAATTCACCATCATGTATGTGTCTTGCCATGTGTAGTATCTTGTCTATGTGTCCATGGTCGTCATTTACTTCCATGTTGGCGCTTTGATCTTGTTGGTCGGTTTGGTTTGGTTTGCCCCGGATGTTGGGCGCGTTTGCCACATGTGAATGGTATCATTGAGACCATGGACATATGGAGCTTGATATTGCTCTTGGCTTGCCATATGTATGATCATCATCTATTGTCATCATTTGTCTTGCTTGTGCTTGATACCTAGTAGCTTGAGTTTGTGGTTCATTGTTGGCATGTATTCATATGCATATTTGCCTTGCCTAGAGTAGTATTGTGATCCATGTGTACCTAGACATCTCTTGATCCCTGCTAGCATGATGTTGCCATGAGTGCCCTTGCTTAGCTTTTCAGTTGCCAGCATAGTGTCTTACTTGGATGAGCCTGTTTTGTTTGGGATGTATTGCTGTTGTCGTCTAAGGATATGTGGATCATGTGCTATTTCCTGTCTTAGCCTGTATGCATCACTCTCTATTGCCATTATCTTTATGCTCATGCTCTAGATGATTCTTGCCACACCATGCTTGCTATTTTGTCAAATCTATGCCAAGGAGCTAGTTTTGCTTGACTAACCCTAGCTCTGAAGTGTAGATGTGTTTTGGTGCATGTGTGCAGGCTTCTAGTAAGAGGAAGACCATATTGTCCGAGAATCTGGCCATGGCGATGCAGTAAGGAAGAGGAAGACACCTTCTGGGCGCGTAAGACCATGACCTCAGCCTAGGTAGTGCAGGACAGGGAGGTCTTCCACTCTTGGCTCAATCGGTGCGGCTAGAAGATCAGCTTTGGGTCTTCTTCCTCTGCTACTTGGATCCAGCTCAAGTTGGCTACCACTACTTCCACTACTTCGACTACATCACACAAGGTAACTGTTTCTATCCCGTGGCCTGGAGATGCTTTCGTTCATCTCCCGCCATTGTGCTTGATGATATACTTATGTGATGATGGACTGTTGTGTATGGATGATGTGATGATATAGTGTGATTGTATATATGTTCTGTGCTATTTTGTCTGATGAGTGGATGTCCAGTTTATAAGGGAGGTAGTGCCGAAATTTTCTGTGTTTCTAGGACTTAGTCTCTCTTGAGCTTAAGGACTTAGTCTCTCTTGAGCGTAACTTGATTTTAATAAACTTGAACTAATAATGGAATAAAATTTGACTAACTCGTTCGAGGGGGGTTTGGTTAGCTCATGGGGAGTCTAGCTGTGTCTTGTGGTTTCTAGCCGCATACGGTGCTTTTGTGTTTTGGTTCCTTTGGAGTTCATTTCACCCCATTGTCCCTAATCTTGACTAATTCCAATTTGAACCAAAATCTGGGCTAAAACTTGACTCACTAGTTGAGGGGGAGTTAGGAAACCTCTTTGCATCTTTTGCATTGGCATTTAGTGTCAGGCTTTGTTTATTATCTTTGCTTTAGATGCTAGTGGTATCTATGTGCAATTCTTTCATGCCTTGTAGCCTATGCCATGTCACTTTGATGCTATACCATTTAGTTCAAGCAAGTACTCTAAATTGAACTCAAATTGACTAAGTGTACACTTGAGCTTGTGCTTGTTTAGAGTCTCGAGTTTGTGCCATGCTAGTTTGTGCCTTGCTTTGGGTGCTTATGGGTTTTATTCTCTAGAGTTATGAGTTCACATCACTTAGACTTGGCATGCTTTTGCATGGACCTCTCATCTTGTGCTTTAGGTTGCTATCATGCTTAATTAGCTGTACTCTCTTCTCTCTAGGTTGAGTTCCCTCACAGTCTTATAAGTCTAGCAGGTGTTGGGCCCAATGGGTAGACAGGGTCTGTGTGCACTCCTTAGTTTGGGATCTAGAGGCAGCTTCCCTATATCAGTCATTGGGGAAGGTGAGAGCGAGTCTAAGCTATAGTATTCTCTACTATCTTCTCTTTGCTCTATAGCTACCCAGTTTGCAGTTTCTTATCTTCTTCCCTCCATTCTGTGTTTCTGGCTTTAATTGAGTTCTTTTCGATCTTTCTTGAGCTTAATCTTGCTAATAACTCAATTTGAACCAGATTTGTGCTTAAAATGGAATCACATGTTGAGGGGGAATTTAAGAATCTGTCTCATGCATTGCATATAGACTTGATCTTTCATTTTATGAGCTTTGTCTATTATGCAAATGATCTATGTTTCATTTTATACACCATGCTATATTATGAAGAAAATTATTTGCTTAGATATGTCCAAGTTTATTTATCTTACTAAGCTTACAAAAATTGAAAAATGAGCGTTAAAAGAAAAACTTGATAAAACATGTTGCGTTTACTTGTTAAGTTCCTTCTCTAGGTGCTTTTGCCATGATTTGTGAAATTCTGGAATTCTCTAGAGTCCCTATAGCAACTTGGGTGAATCTTGTTTGATCCATACTTGAGTCCTTCACTAGCTTAACGATGAAAATGCTAAAATAAAAGTGAAGCAAAATTGACTCTTTTTGCGCATTAGACTCAACACCTCACATTCACAAAGCGGCTTCTCATTGCACTTGAGATGAACTTGGAATGGGTTGTGTATGACCAAGATCATTCTCTTAAGAGTCTCTCTTGAGATGATCGATTATGGCTTGAGTCAATTGCTTTAAAAAATGCAAAAAAACATATGTGGGTAAAGAATGCAAATAATATCAAACATTTGCACCCGCTATGTCTTTCAAAGCTTCAAAGAAAAATCGCATACAATAAAAAAAAAAAGCTCGAAGGACCTTGTGTGCACTTCTAGATTCCCCAAAGTGTTGAATAGATTGAACTCTAGGTTTTCCATTTGATCCTTTGTATGACTTTGCTTCTAGTTTTGAAACTAACGACCAGTGTTGCTCATGTTCAATCATGCTAAAAATGACATGGTTTTAATTAAATCTTGCTAGCAAAATGTTTATTTGCACTTCTTGTTGGTCACATGGATAATCTTCAAAACTCCCTTAGACTGCATTACTTGCATAAAAACATAAAAAAATAGGGGAGAAAAGAAAATGTCATCTTGATGCCTATATTGCCAAAAGGTGGAGAAATCGTAGAAAAGGCATCATTTTGCATCTTGATTAATTCTTATGATCTTTGTAAATCTTTGCTATCTTTCATAGATCATAAGTATTTCCAGTTGCCAACTTGGTCATGTTCTTGATTTCTATTTCTTTGATCAAGTTTGGCTTTGCATTCAAATTGCTTTCTTCTTTCTTATTCAAACTCAAACCATATGCCTTTTCATGTGTTTGTCAATATACTCATCAAGGGGGAGATTGAAAGACCATGTGGAGGTTTATCCTTGTGTGTGATGAGTAATTGACGAGATTTGAGCTTGGTTTGATTTGAAATTGAGTTTGATTTGAATTGGATTTTCGATGTGAAGCAATTTGAGTGTTGGTTGCTTTTCTTAGTGCTACCGGCCTGGGGGTAGTAGCACCGGACCATTGAGTGCAATTATGATCGATTAATGATTTTGGGATAATCATTGAATATCTTTGTGGGCATTGCTATGTGAAAGGTTTTTCCTTGTTTTTGATGGTTGTAGGGCGACGGTGCTAGGTCATGGTGAGGCGGAGGATGACCGGGACTAAGCGAGGAGCGTCGGAGGTCCAGACGGTCGGGAGATCGCCGAAAGATGATCGGAGACGGAGTCCAGGCAAGTCAAGAAGACAAGGAAAGGAGATGATGCTAGCTAGATGCCGCGTGGATTAATGAGGGCCGTCGGATTGCGGTCTAGTTGATAGGTTAGCGAGTCTAGGTAGTATGCTTTGAAAACCGTGCAAGAAAACCCGGTATGTGTGTGGGTTTTGGATTAGCCCTTGCATGGCTGTGTGAGTGGGTTAATCCTAGCCCTTAGATGAGTGCCCTAGGGTTGAGGGACTCATCCAAGGGTGGTAGGTGGCCCAAGAGTAGTACAAATAGGGGTGGAGGGGTGGCCTCCTACCCTTGAAGGTTGTAGAGGTTTTTGTGCTCCTTTAAGCTTTGCCCACTTTGTTGTGTGGCTTTGTATACCTCATCCTTCCAGAAATACAAAAAAATTTCTTTACATTATTGTGAATTTAAATTCTGCATTTACATTATGTCTTTACTTTACACAATTTAAATTCAGCATTTACTTTCGCGTAATTTACTTTCTTGCAATTTGGATTTGCCTCCCCTCCTTCTAAATGCTGATCTTGGATGTTTTGAGTGTGTTCATTTGGCTTTACATCTCTTTTGCACTCTTGGATTGAGTAGAGATCATCTTTTCCTTCAAGTTCCAACTCTGTCCAGAACTTGTTCTTCACGTAGAAGTTGGTATTTGATTTTTAGAAAAATCTAAAAAAATCCTTTTTGAGTGATTCTTGTTGGAAAAGTTGCGGGACTCTCATATCCATCTGTAGAAAAATTTTGGAGTCCACTTGTTGCACTGTTTGGGCGCCATGAGGTGAAAACCGAGTCCCAAACTTTCTGCTCGAAGTTCTTGACTGACTGTGTTCTCAGATTTTTCCTGTTTTGTTTCTAAGGATTTTTCAGGTGAAATTTGGTGGAGTTCTTCAAGACTCTTCTTCTGATAGGGAAAAAAATTCTCAAAATTTCTTGAGCTGCAGAAACCCACCAACCACCTGTTCAAATTGAGGACAGCTTCTGGAAATTCTGCTTTTGCTTTTCTGAAAGTGGCTTTTGTAATTTGAATTGATCTCCTTTCCAAAAGCAAGAGTTGAATTGATTCATTCTCATTTTTGGACACTAGACAACCAGAATTGTGACTCAAAAATCTCCACATATTTTATGGCACTTATCCATACTAGTTAGGGGTACACATAGTTGTCTAGTTTTTCGGGTTTTTCACGATTTCCTTTGAGCGATCTTGTCGAGGTTTTTGTTGGAGTATTTTGGGGGAAAATTTATTTGCGACTATTCACCTCCCCCTCTGTTCGCCATCTCGATCCTTCACTACCTTAAGCATTATTGGACCGACCTCTTTTTTCAAGTCAGCGAGAAGTCATCCAAGCCATATGCCTTGGCATGCCGCCATCGTCACAGCGATGTACTCGGCTTCGCACGAGTATAAGGCCACCACCTTTTGTTTCTATTGCCAACTAATGAGGCTTTGCCGAAGAAAAATAGCACCCCTGTAGTGCTTTTGCGTGTGTTGATGTCGCCGGCCAAGTCGACGTTGCTGTAGCTGATTAGCTGGGGCTCACCCGTCTATCGAGAGTAGTGGAACCTGAACCGCCATGTGCTGGTGATGTAGTGCCATATGTGCTTGATCGTCGTAAGGTTCTCGGTTGTCGAGTTCTCCATGAGCCAACACACGTACCCCGCCAAGTATGCGATGTCTATATGCATGTGCACCAAGTACCTTAGACTCCCAACGATGCTCGAACATCGTTGTATTGGTTAACGGTGCCATGCTAACCTTGCTTAAATTGAACCTCAGTTGCACGGGGACTTGGCACAGATTACAGTCCACCATGCCGCTCTTCTTCAACACGCGATGCGCGTATGTTGCTTGGTTGAGGATGATGAAGTCATTGCCTTGATGTACTTCGATGTTGAGGTAGAAGCTAAGTAACTCGAGGTCACTCATCTTGAAGAGAGACTTCATCTCCTCTTTGAACTTGGCAATTTCTTGTGGGTCCAAACCAATAATGATGAGGTCATTGACATAGATCCCCACAAGCAACCGCGATGTGCTGCTACCACATGCATACGCGGCGTGCTCCGATGTGCTCGACCGAACCCAAGGGACGCCAAGCAAGTGTCAAACTTTGAGTACCACGCTTTAGGTGCTTGCTGTAGCCCGCAGAGTGTCTTCAATAGCTTGTACACTTTCTTCTTTTACCCTTTGGTGACAAAGCTGGGAGGTTGCTCGACGTACACCTCCTCCTTGAGATCACCCTTGAGAAAGGTAGAGTTTACGTCCATGTGGTGCACCATCCACCCTTCATGCACGGCAAGGGCGATTAGGAGGTGAAATGGGTTCAAGGCGTGCAACTAGTGCGAATACCTCCTCGAAATCCACTCCCTCACATTGGACATACCCTTTTGCCATGAGACACACCTTGTGCTTGAGGATGGCCCCAAGAGCGTCCTTTTTGATCTTGAACACCCACTTGAACTGGATCGGTCAATGACCAGATGGACTTCCTTGACCTCCATGAAAGTGGCCGACTCTTCTTTGAACAAGAGGTATAACTCATCGACATCGAATTCTTGCGCAAAGGTCGTGTCATAGATGTTTGCCATGGTCCAAAACCTTCCGGACTATCGTCATCAGTGTCAAGCAACGTCGAGGCGTTGGATGGAGGTGACATGAACTTGATGCATGCCCCGATGTCGGACATGAAATCAGTGGTGCCAGCACCACAATGCACATGTGACATGTTGCAAGTCTATGGACACAAAGATCCACACGTGTCCGAGCTAGCTACTGAACCAGGTGAGTTGTGGCCTCCTTCTATGTGAATCGAGTTGGCTATTGAAATAGGTGAAGCTGAAGGCAAGGTTGCACTCCTCGAGTCCAACATTGAGTCATCATCTCAGATGGAGTGGATGATAAATTGATCATCGGTACTCGGCATGTAGCCATGATCATCATCACTCCAACTCCACCTGGTGCCTTCGTCGAAGACAATGTGGCGTGTTATGTGCGCACGTTTGCCAATGGGATCGTATGCATGGTTCACCTTGGAGCCTTGCTCACAGCAAATGAAGACCATCAGCTTGCTTCAGTCATCGAGTTTCTTCATGTCTGGCTTGACCACCTTAACATGCATGATGCAACCGAAAATGTGAAGAAAATGCACGTTCGGCTTGCATCCGTGCTATACCTCATACGGCATCTTGCCGTCGACACTCTTTGTCGCGAATGGTTGAGGATGTAGATGGCTGTCGTGATAGCTTTGCCCCAAAATTCTATGGGCATCTCCTTTGCCTTAAGCATGCTTCTTGCCATCCTGACGATTATTTGATTCCAGCGTTCAACAATGCTATTTTGTAGCGAGGGAATAGGGCATCGAGAGGTGCCGCTTGATGCCATGATCCATGAAATACTTGCCGAATGCCATAGATGTGAATTCACCACCTCAATCAGTGCAAAAGGTGTGAAGATTACGCCCAGCTTTGAGCTTTGTTTCAGATTGGAACCGAATTATGGCCTCTGGCGCTTCATTCTTCCACACAAGAAGCTTCACCCACATGTACCAGCTCTAGTCATCGATGAGGAGGAAGTAGCGCTTTCCTCCCAGTGTTGCTGGCATGATCTGATAGCAAAGGTCTCCATGCACTAGCTCTAGAAGCTCCTTGGTGCAGTACTTTGCCTTCTGCAGGAAGGAGTTGTGGCGTTGCTTTCGGCCAAACAACTATCATAGATTTGATTTGACTGATCAATCTATGGTAGTCTGTGTACCATGCTATGATGTGCTAATGCCCACAGTGCATGGAAGTTTAGGTGGCTGAACCATGCATGCCACCACCATCCTTCATCATTTAGCCATGCCAACAGACAGATGGGTTGTGCAATGTACAAGGCAAGAACAAACAGCCTGGTTCCGGGCACGCTCAACCTTGGCGAGTAGTCGCTGTTGTTGATCATCAAGCCAAAGTACACCCTCATTGATTAAGATCTAGCATCTATTCTCATCGAGTTGACCGAGGCTAATGATGTTGTTCTAGAGCTACAGAATGTAGTAAACGTCAGTGAGGACACGATGCTCGCCATTTTGACAAGTGAATAGAATGGTTCCTTATCCTCAAATGTCGACTACTAACACATCACCAAACTTTACGGATCTGGTGACTCCCGTGCTTAGCTTGGCAAAGACCTCCTTGCAACTCGTCATATGGTTGCTTGGCCTAGAGTCGAGATACCAAGCATCGTTGTGCTTGTCATCGGCCCGGCCAAGATGCACTCTTGCGTGCTCCTCATTGAGGATGAACTCTTTGTTCTCCTCCATGTTGGCGTCGGTGATCAATCCGATGTGCACCATGAGCAGTGTAGGTTGATCGTCATCGACTTGCACAAGGTTGGCTTGCTCGTCACGCTTCACCTTACAATAATCTTTGGCCCAATGATTGAGCTTATTGTAGTAGTGACATTCATTATGGGAGATGTCCGACCGTCGCCTAAAGGTGACCTGGAGCTGTTGTCGGCACCAGTATCCTTGCCACCTCTGCATCTTTTTTGTTATAGCACCAGCCATCACTGCCACCACGGCCACCACTGCTCTGCCTACTGCCACTGCTGCCACAGCCATCGCTGTGGTTGCCGCTACATCAACCACTACCATTGTCTCGACCTTCACCGGCCGAGTGCTACCCACGTTGTGCCACATGTGCGACCCACTCTTCCTCTATGAGAAGTAAATGTCCACTGGTGCCACCGGTGCCACCGGCATCCACTTCGAACGGTACTCGATGACTTTGAGTCATTCGGTCAACTCCTCCACAAATAGCGTGCTCAAATCAACTAGGGTTTCAATTGAGATTGCAGTCTGGGAGTATCATGGAGGCACCACGCGCAAGAATATCTCCATCATTTTTTGCTCATCGATGTTGTCATTGAGAGTCACGAGGTTGTTGACAAGGCCAGTGAGGCACATGGTGAAGTCATCCACTGACTCCCCATCCTTGAAAGTGATGCCTTCAAACTCCTTCCGAAGCTCTTGCGCCTTCATCTTGCGCACGCGGTCAACTCCCATGCGCATGGTCTTGATTGCATCCCACGCTTCTTTCACCGTATTCTTCGTGGCAAGTGTTGAGAGCATCTATGATGAAACAGATTTGAGGATGGCTGCCAATGCCACCTATCTTCCCTAAAGTCGATGTTGGCGCCGCCCGTCTTAATCACATCTCAAAAGCCTTGTGCCTGCATGTTGACTCTCATCAAGAGAGTCCAGCCATCATAATTTGACCATGTAAACATTGGATATATGATGGACCCTCCAATCTCCCTCACCACCCGATGCACCATCAACTTTCCATCGCCGCAGCTGGAGCCGGACTACACAGGTGTCTCATCGTCATATCCTACCATGCTTCAAAGGACAAGAGTAGCGAGATTCTGATACCAATTGTTGGAAAAATGCTGGCATTTGCACACGGCATAACCACAAGAACCACACGTGACAAGAGAAATTTTATGTTGCTCAACTGTTTTAACTTTTCTGGGTCTTTTCTTCTCTATTTAAAGGGTAAACGTATTATAAATTTCGAAAGAATAGGAAAGAAAACTCAAATTCTAAAAAAACAGACTATCTCAAAGATCCTAAGTTTCTAAACAATTAGACATTTTTATCTATAAGCATGTAAGTTTCCTAACAAAAAAATTATTTCTATCTATAAGCACATAAGTTTCCTAACAACATAGAGGTGGACGGAGTTGGCTGGAACGACAGCGCAACGGTGTTGGTGGTGGTCCAAATCAGAGCAGTGGCGGGGAGTGTGAGGCCCCCATTTTTGATAATAAATATCAATAAATATGCCCAGTGGGGTTCTAAAATTATACCTGTTGATGCCATTTTGATTTTATGGTTTAATATTGTCTGATATGAGCGTATTGACACGTTGAGGTCTACCTTTCGTTTGCCACAAGTTGCGTCTATTGCACACACCTACACGTGTAATGCACTGCTTATCTGCCACTTTATGGTGTATGCTATGCACCAATGCATGCATGACTGTTAGGTTTGTGCAAGATGATCATTGTGAAATGGGGCAAGGCCGACTTGATAATTCTGACAGCGTTACAACAAAGTAAATAGATGGGAGTCCTTTTTTTGTTTGTAGTTGTGTATGAATTTTACCATGTTGGGTGAGTATAATCATTAAGAGTAAAAGTACCATTTTGGCCCCTCAGTTAGGATTTGTGAGCATCTTAAGCCAACCTTTTGAAAGGTAAAATTTTCCCCTTATGATTAGTTGTGTGAGTAAATTAACCTTCCACCAAGAAATCCAAGTCTATCTATCAACTTTGTAGTTCTGTTAGTTGTCTCTGCTTGTCAATACCTTGTAAGGATTGATCTGCCCAAAATTTTTGAAGTGTCTTTCTCAAAGAGTGTTAAATATCTTCTGAGCCTAAAGTCGAGGGACCAAGATGTTACTTTACATTTACAGTTGTAGTTCTTTGGTGGCACAAACTATAATTTGTGATTTGCATTTCATTGTATAATGTTAAGGTATGAGTATGACAGAGATTCCAATTGTTAATTTGATGAACATATTGGTGGTTGCACCTTTGCCATTGATTAAATGGAATAACTTCAGCTCGGACGTCTGAAATTTTCGGACGCGTTGCAACATTTTTTCTCTACGGCTGCAACATTTTTTTTCGAACATGTGCAACATTTTTCTTTGACAACAGTAGAAATGCGGCACAGTAAACAGATATTGGAAGCATTGAAAAAAAATGTTGCAAGAAAAGTCCGATGGAATGAACAGTAATGGGACGTCCGAGCGCTAGTATTCGCCTTGATTAAATCAAATTAAATCATATATTGCACGGTATGATTCATTTCCTGGCATCTTATTTTACGACTCAATGAGCCTAGATTTATGTTTGCATTTGTGTTTCAACAATTGTTGCCTCATGCCTTCCTTGGTATCAATATTGAATATGTAAGTTCACTCCGTAAAAAGCCGAATGAATTGTCTTAGAATGAATTTGGATCTGTCATACGGATAAATTTGTACATAGTCTTTGTATCTGGGGAATAGTTGAAGGTGGTTCTCATGCCCTTCTGGTAAAATAGTGAACACGCACTATAGCCTACTTGACAATTTTGATTGCTTTCAAATAAGCGATTCTCTATAGTGCTTTATCTCTCGATTAACTCCTAGAAGTAGTTTTTCGGTTTTGTGTAGCTGCTGAAGCAAATTGTTTTCTGAATATTCTATAGGCATTGGTGACTTGAAATGTAATCAAAACAATGACATTAGTTTAAGTAAACAAACAAGGAGCCAATGATGAATCATGTCATGCATGTGAAATGACTAACAATCAGGATGGAGATTGTAGCACCAGTGATATTTTTTTAGATAAAGGAGGAATTTTATTAATCTCAAGAAAATTACATCGAGAAGATACAATTCCTTGAAACTTCTTCCGGCCTCTGCTTCACAAGAAGCACACAGCCCAAAAATAACCAAAAAAAGACACACACTCTAGTGACTATTGATTCGAAGACTAAACCGCCACCCATGTGCCTGGGAGTAGAAATTCTTGGCCACCTGTACCAACCGTTGCGTAACATCCACCATAATAGTTCGCAAGTCCAACTTCTGCAGCACAGCCCAAGTACGTAGCCAATGGGAAATAGCATAAATAACCTGCAAAGGAGAAGAGTTTGATTTCTTGTGGAAGACAATATCATTCCTGTTTAACCAAATAGACCAGCAAATGGTTGCGGCCCCTAGTAAAACAACATTTTTAATACCCTTCGCAAAATTACCGAGACAACTTCCAAACATATTAGAGACACTGAAAGGTCGATCAATACCAAAAACGAGATACAGAAAACCCCAGACCATATGAGGAAATCGACAAGTGAAGAACAAATGCCTAATTGTCTCCGGTTCGTGACAAAAGCAGCATGTTTTACTACTTTGCCAATTACGTTTGGTCAGATTGTCCTTAGTCAGAATAACTCCTCTTCTAAGATACCAAAGAAACACTTTGATTTTTAGTGGGGCTTTTAACTTCCATAAACGCTTATTTATATTAGGAACATCACATTTCATCAATGCCAAGTAATGAGACTTCACTGAGAATTGTCCAGATTGGCACAAGCTCCAGCGAAATTCGTCATCATCTTGCGTTAAATGTAAATTGGCGATGCGTGAAAGCAAATCGTTCCACTCCACCAACTTAGATCCAATCAATGACCGTCGCCAAGAAATATTAGATTGAGGAGACATGAGAACTTCAGCAATAGATATGAATTTGTTCCTTGTGATACTATATAATCCAGGATATTGATCTTTTAAAGCACAGTTTCCAAGCCAGATGTCCTCCCAGAATCTCACCTGTGATCCATTATTGATTTTGAAAGTACCAAAGAGAAGGAAATCTTGCTTTACTTTCATCAAATTGGACAAAAAATGTGAATCTCCTGATTTCCCCTCGATTTGTACCAACGCTTTGGACCCTAGGTACTTATTTCCAAGCAGCTGCTGCCAAGTACCATCCGATGTTAACAGCTTGAACAACCACTTACTCAAAAGAGCAATGTTCTTAACATGTAAGTCATGAATCCCAAGTCCCCCTTGATCTTTGGGCTGACATAGGATATTCCATTTTGCAAGGCGATATTTTCTTTTACCTGCATCCCCTTGCCAGAAGAAACGAGATCGGTAGTAATCAAGTTTATGAATAACTCCTTTTGGAATCTTGAAAAAGGACATCATGTACATTAGAAGGCTACTTAACACTGAATTTATAAGTGTTAATCTGCCTCCAACTGACAGGTGTTTTCCCTTCCAACTGCTGAGTCTCTTTTCGAAGCGCTCCTCAACCCTTTTCCAATCTAAATTTCGCAATTTCTTAAAATGAATAGGAATTCCTAAATACTGCAATGGGAACTCCCCTTGTTTGCAACCAAACAAATCCATATACTGATCTAATGAATCAAGTGCATCACCCAAGCAAAATAATTCACTTTTATGGAAATTTATTTTGAGACCCGATATTTGCTCATCATGATATTGCCCATCATGATTCCTGGTCCAGGAGATTACGCAGGGTTAGAAGTAGTACATCGGAGCGAAAGCGAAAGAGATGGAAGGGCGAGTAGATGATCTAGATAATGCTTGTAGGACTTCCTTTGGATGCAAATAAACATGATATCTTGTCTCCTGTGCTTGACATGGATGAAGATACTACGATCGAAAAAATGTGTAAGCTTTATTTTTAATTCATTGTTCCATGCACGAAACTTGTATTGTTGACAAAAGGTTATTGATGATTATATACCTGTTTTAGGACTTGATGACAGATTAAAGCTTATCGATACTAGAAACATTCAAGATCGAAATATCAAGTTATTTTAGAGATGAGGGACCTCACACGCCATGAGAATGGCTTCAAAAGTTGTTGAAGAAATTATGACATAGATCTGATTTCTTTTCACGAAACCCTATCATACATTTCAATTGAAACAAGTGAGGCCCTACATTACAATCAACATTAGTCTCTGAGTGCGGTTGGTAGGATAGGAAGAACTATCTTTGTCATGTTGAATTTTTTTACCATTTCAGGTTGAATTTCTTAAGCTAGTAGGTCTTTGGTGATCATGTAGCTGCTCTCACGGTAGCATCCACTCACCTAGGACCTCTTCTTTGCTGTAACCAAGCTTTCTTGAAGCCTTTGAAGGAAACTTTGGTGACACTCATTCAACCAGTGAAGATGTACTCACAAAGCGATATCATTGCAGTTCTTGAAAGTTCTCTCTGGTATGTCTAATGTTTGTATATTGTAAGTCGATACAAAATCTCATCCTATCTAATGTAATTGGTGCGCATTTTCAATTTCTCTTGTGGACTTGTGGAGTTAGACTTGAATTTGTCCGGTATCTCTAGAAGTGCATGAAAGAAGCACATCATCATCATTATACGTGGTAGACTAGCGATAACAGACTAGGAAAATCTAGTTGGCTATAGATTTTGGTTTTTTAATCTAAGTAATATACATTTGTGCGATTACATCTACGTTCTATAATTCAAAGCGATGAGCAGTACAAGCTCATTCAAATTCAAATGGCCCAAAGAGAGAATTTGCTCATGATGGGTAATTTTTTAAGGAATAAGTCCATTTTACACCTCTCAACTTTTCAAAAAGTCTATTTAACACCCTAAGGGGTTTTGGAGGGTGGTTTTGATGATTTGGATCTCACTCAAGATGGTTTTCGCCATATTGGCAGCTACGCCATCAAGTTTTGCTAATAAGGATCGAATTCAAGGGTATTGACATCAACATCATCGATCTCTCTCACTCCTTTTCTCTCTCTCTATATATATATACATTCTTTTTCTTCTTATCATTATTCCTTCTCTCATTTGGATCTAAATTAGCAAAAATTGATAACGTGGATGCCAACATAGAAAAAACCACAAAAATCACCATCTTTATCGACAAACCGCTCTTCAAAACCGCCTTAAGGTGTAAATTGACCCAGTTTTATAAGTTTGGGGTGCTAAATACCCGATTTTATAGTTGAGTGTGTTAAATGAACTTAGTTGAGGGGTGTAAAATGGATTTATATCTTTGATTAGACCTAAATGATTTCTATAATTTGTCTATTTTCTTTTGGCATGAATCTCGAGTAGGGAATAGATGGTGTCACTACTACAAAAGGGGTTATATTAGACATTCATCACTGATGATTTTTTTAGAAAACTGTCTGTGATCTGTTTCGGGCACATCATAGACGGTTTGTGACTGAAACCATCTGTGATGTCTAATTATCACACACAGTTTTAGTCACAAACCGTTGAAAGCGAGAAGTTCACAGTCAGTTTGTGAATAAAACCGTCTGTGATGAGGGAAATATCACAGATGGTTTTATCCACAAACCAACTGTGATGACAGGTATAACTTCACAGACGGTTTGTGGATAAAGCAGTATGTGATGTTTCCCTCATCCTGAGCGCTTTTATGCACAAAGCTATGCGTAATGATCAATTGAAAAGCGATAGCGCGTGAAACATGACTTGCAAAAGACTACTGGATTAATATCAGAAGTAGATTGTTGCATTATATATAAGCTTTTTGCTAGATACAAAAGTTTAACTAGTTCGTTGTTGGATACAAAAGTTTAACTACAAAAGGCTACAAAAGTTTAAAAAAGACTTCTTAATTAGTCGACTTGTCGTCACCGGAGTCATCATTGGAGTCGGAGTCGTCGCTTTGTCCGTTTGGGTCCTTGCTCGACCTGGCTCTGTTGGGGTCATCCTCCAGCTCGCAGCCATCACGATAGCCCTCCGACGAGTCATAGCTATTGTCGTCATCGGAGGAGGAGGCCGGCGGTGGGATAAAAAAAGACGACGCTTGTGGTAGAGGCGGAGAGTCTTTGCTTGGCTTGGTGGAAGCGAGCAACGACGATGTAATGTGCCGGTGGATTCATGGATATGGCGTCGGCGTGGCGCCGTAGCCATTCCCGTAGGGGTCTCGGAGGTGGCAGAGGGGAGGGTTTGTTGGAGGCGGAGGGTTTGTCGGAGGAGAAAGCAGTGGCGGTGGCGAAGCCTTCATCAGAGACCCAGTGGAGCCAACAGAGGAGGCGTCGGAGGGGCTCTTTCGATTGCTCATGGCGGCGTCAGATCAGAGGGGATTTCTTTGTTTTGTTGATCGATCGAGTGTAGAGGCAGGTGGCCGATCAGCCTCTTTCTTCTTATAGCCGCGGAATTGCAATTAACAATCTACATTGGGGAAACAAAATGCCACTTGGAATACGGTCTTCCAAGTCCAAATATACAAGGTTGTCGTCCATGCTGAAACTGCTGAAATTAAAGGCAAGCAACGGTTGGTCCAACAAGAGTTTCACGGCGTTGTTAGGTCTGTTAGCGGATATGCGTCCGGAGGGAAACGAGTTGCCGACAACCACCTACAAAGCCAAAAAGGTTCTTTATCCATTGCGAATGGAAGTATGAAGAATACAAGCATGTCCGAATGACTGTATCCTATACCGCAAATAGTATGCAAACTTGCATGTATGTCCAGTGTGCAACGCATCCAGGTACAAGCGTAAAAGATAGATCGGATGATGACGATGAGGGCATAGAGGTGAAGAAAGGACCTCCTGCTAAGGTGGTGTGGTATCTGCCTATAATTCCCCATTTGAAGTGTTTGTTTGCGACCCAAATGATGCAAAATTGTTTCGATGGCACTCAGATGAGCGTAAAAACAATGGAATGACTAGGCACCCTGCTGATTCGACGCAATGGAGAAATATCGAAAGGAGGTTTGAAGAATTCGCAGCGGATCCGTGGAATATAAGGTTCGGATTGAGTACAGATGGAATGAATCCTTTCGGTAATGTGAGCAGCCATCATAGCACTTGGCCTGTAAATCTCTGTGTGTACAACCTTCCTCCTTGGTTGTGTATAAAGAGAAAGTACATATTGATGTCTATACTCATCGAAGCCCCGAAGCAACCTGGGAATGATATTGATGTGTATCTATTACCATTGGTGGAAGATCTCAACACATTGTGGGCTCTTGGGGTGCAAGTATGGGATGCTCACAAACGAGAGTACTTCACTTTGCACTGCCTGTTGTTCTGAACCATAAATGATTATCCTGCCCTTGCTAACCTGTCGGGGCAGAGTACAAAAGGAGCCAAAACATGTACTCACTGCTTGGATAACACCGAGAGTGTTTGGCTGAATCACACACGCAAAACCGTGTACATGCATCACCGTAAGTTCCTTCGGAGAAATCACCCATACTGCAAAATGAAGAAACAATTCGACGGCACCACCGAAGATGCTTTAATTAGCTCCAAAGCCTTTAAGCGGGATAGACATTCATGATATGGTTAAGAAGTTGGATGTTGCGCTAGAAAAGGGACGTAAATCGAGGACCCGTGAGAAGAGCATGTGGAAGAAGAGATCAATATTTTGGGACCTACCTTATTGGGAGCACCTAGAAGTTCGGCACTACATTGACGTGATGCACGTAGAGAAGAATATCTATGATAGCTTGATTGGTCTCTCACTGAATATTAAGGGTAAAACAAAGGACGGTATGAATGCACAACTTGACTTGGTCGATATGGGCATCAGACCTGAGTTAGCACAAAAAAAGACTGATAAAGGCCGAACATATTGCGAGTCTGCTTGTTACACCCTGTCCAAGGCCGAGAGAACCGAACTGTGCCAGTGCTTGCATGGTGTGAAAGTTCCGTCCGGTTACTTGTCCAACATGAAGAGACTTGTTTCGATGCACGATTTGAGTTTAACTGGCATAAAGTCCCATGATTGCCATGTGCTTATGACACAGATGCTCTCTATGGCAATTAGAAGTATTTTACAGACCAAAATTTGGGAGACAATGATAGTATCTAGGCCTCCTCAAATTTGTTATCATGTTTATTTATATGGTTTTGGTGTTGATGATCAAGTCAATAATCATTAAGTTTTTAAGAACATTGGTTGAAGCATTAGAGAAGTATGCTAAAATGACAAGATTAAGGTGCTTTGTTACTAGTTTATGGCTTGGGAGTTGATACAAGCTAAGTAGCCTCAGCCGATATCGTCATGGGCCGAGTTGCGGGCACAGTTCATCGCCAACTTTCAAGGCACGTATGAACGCCCCAGGACATGCAGTGACTTGCATCAACTGGTGCAGAAGCCAGGAGAGTCGTTGCGTAGCTTCATTCGACGTTTTAGCGACAAGTGGAACCTGATCTCTAACATCTCGGATGAGGCAGTGATTGTTGCCTTCAAGAACGGGGTGAAAGATGGAGATCTGAAGGGGAAGCTCGCCACCCAGAAGATCAGAACCACCAAGGAGTTCTTTGAGTTGGTGGATAAGTACGCCATCTGCGTCGAAGCCCGAGATCATCTTGATAACCCGAAGCTTGGCAGCGACAAGGCTGAGTCATCCAAGCAAGGGCGAAGAGAATCAAGAACCGCGGGGACAAGTGCAAGGGCGACTCCACTGTGGCTGCGGTTGAGAGGGGTAAGACGCGCAACCTAGGCGACAACAAAGGTCGAAGCCGCGGAGGAGGCAAGTACTGTCCCGTCTATCACTCGGATAAGCATGACTTTGACGAGTGCCAGGTAATCAGCAAAAAGGTCCAGGAGAAGCTCAAGGCCGCCCTTGCTGAGCAAGGCATCGACACAGGGTAGAGACAAGCTCGAGGACGATGAACCCAAGTATCGGGGAACTGAGCACAAGCCGGCACACATCTTCAGGGGGTCCGCCATGTACGAGTCCAAGAGGCAGTACAAGGCAATTGAGAGAGAGGTCAATCTGACCACACTGGCTCTCCCCCGATTCCTCAAGTGGTCGAAGATGCTGATCACGTTCGACCAGACAGATCATCCGATCTCAGTCCCCCATCCAGGGTGATATCCCATTGTGGTCGAGCCCACCAACGTAAATGTCAAGGTTGCTCGAACCTTAGTCAATGGAGGAAGCTCGTTGAACCTCATCTTCGTGAAAACGCTGGATAACATGGGTATTCCCTAGACTAAGATAAAAGCTGGAGCCGAGCCGTTTCATGGCATAACTCCGCGCTCATCTGCTATCCCGCTGGGTCAGATCGAGTTGCCAGTCACATTCGGCATCACTCAGGAAGAGGGCAATAAGATATTGCTCAATGTTCATGGAGGCATTTGTGGTAACCATGTGTCATATCACACCCTAGTTGGAAAGGTTTTCCGGCAAGAGTTCTATTGGTCAACTGCCCTCCAGGACGCTTGCGAGCTGGTGAAGAAGTGCGAAAGCTACCAATTCTACGGCAAGCAGACTACCCGACCAGCCCAAGCCCTGCAAACTATTCCTCTGTCTTGGCCCTTCTCCGTCTGGGATTGGACATCTTAGGACCATTTCCAAGAGCCCAAGGAGATTGCAAGTTCCTGTTCGTGGCAATTGACACATTCACCAAGTGGATCGAGGTCGAACCCGTCAGGAACATCACCTCAGAAGCTGCCGAGAGGTTCATGAGGAGCATTGTTACTCGATTTGGCATTCCTAATCGAGTAATTACTGATAATGGTAGCCAGTTCAAGAGCAGTGGTTTTACAGTCTTCTGTGAGGAACTGGGAATCAAACTTTGCTTCACTTGCCAAGAGGTTCATGAGAAGCATTGTTACTCGATTTGGCATTCCTAATCGAGTAATTACCGATAATGGTAGCCAGTTCAAGAGTAGTGGTTTTGGTCTTACATCGAGGCGGGAATCAAACTTTGCTTAACTTCATTGCTCATCCTCGAGTATGATCAAGTCAAATGCGCTAATGGCATGATCTTGCAAGGGATAAAGACCCGCATATTCGATAGGCTAAAAGCCTACTCGACCAACTGGGCGAAAGATCTCTCGGTGCTTTGGGCTATTCGAACATCGACTAGTTGAGCCACCGGTGAACGTCTATGGAGCAGAAGCAGTGCTCCCGGCCGAGTTAACATTTAAATCACCTCGAGTGGAAAACTACTCAGAAAAGAAATAAGAGCTAGAGCGAGCAAATGATATAAATCTACTCGAAGAGTACAGAGATCGGGCATCTGTTCGAGTAGCCAAGTATCAACAGGCCTTGCGAAGATATCACAGCATGAAAATCCAAGAAAGAGAACTCAATGTTGGGGACTTAGTACTACGAAAAGTGCAAAGGAAGGATAACCGCAACAAGTTATCACCTAAGTGGGAAGGCCCCTCCGTTGTAGTCGAGGCTACTCGACCAGGATCGTTGCGATTATCTACAGCCGACGGCGTGATACTTGAAAACTCGTGAAATATCGATCAGTTAAGGAAATTCTATGCATAAATAAGAGCCGCACAAACAAGAATAACCAAAGACTCCAGGTAAGTAAAAATTCATTTCATTTATAGTATTAACAAAAGTCTTCTGTTACATTTTTCAGAACAGGATACCCTAGCTACCCTACAGCTACTCATCGTCAGAGGCGTCTTGTCTCCTCTTTCGCTCGCCCATTGGTAGGCAGCTTATGGTCGTCGGAAGAGGCCAGCGACCTCGCGGGAGAGGGTCGGACGAGGTGGCGAGCTGGCGTAGACCAGTTGATGGCAAAGGAGCCACCTCAGGTACCACCAAATGTCCTCGACGCCATCATGACAAGTTTGGCAGTAATCGACCAAGCACTCAATGGACCCTCCGCTGAGCGAAGTTCAGGGGCTACTGTCGAATATTCAAATATGGGATATGGGCATGCACCAGAAAGTCAGAAATCATGTCACGTACATACTTCCCAACGTCAGGATATCCCGTATATCTCCAACTTGAGCCTACGGGATAAGGTATACGTGGAAAGGATATCCCCTGCCAGGAAAGCTTCGATCATACTCCCGATACGAGGAGACCTACTCGAATATGCCCAGCATCTATGGAAGTTCAGATAAGATACGGGGATTATAACGGCAAGAAGACTCCTCATCGACCTCGATTCGGTACTCCATCCGCTATATAAAGGCCAGGGAGGACGTCGTCAGGGGGGAAGAAGTCCAGAGAGGCAATCAGAAGTAAGCACAAGCCTAAAGGAGCCATCGCGACCCTTAGCAATCTAGCATAGCCACACATAAACCATAACTAAGCCACCCCCAGATTGGTAGTTTCTTGCTTGTAATCAGAGATACCCCCATCGATCTGTACTTTCTTCATTGATCTCAATCATCGCCGACACAGGAGTAGGGTGTTACTCATCAACAAGGCCCGAACCTGTATACATCGCGTGTTCATTTTTGTGTGTTTGACCCCGCATATCTCGAAGGTACCCGAATATAAGTGTATTGTCGATCACTAACCTTCGACAATATATGTATATATGTATATACATATATAAGACAACCTATGCTGAAGATCACTTGGTAGAATTTTATATGTCCAGGGTTTTTAGTTTTGCATAGAGTACCGAAGAAGATTGTGTTGCATCGTGGCTCCTAGTTCATGTTGTGTGTTGGCACAGTTTGCATAAAGCCGTGGGCATGCATCTTAATGGAGATGACTTTAGTACAAACATATAGTTTTAAAAAAAAAAAAAGATTTTCAGCCTTCCTTCACTTAACATAATATTCTACTTCTCCAACTCTCATAAGTGGTGGAAAGTTGAATACTTCATGGACTCAATCGAGGTGGGGAATTAGGGTTCGAAGGAGAAGATAGTGAGAAAGAAACGTTATATATTCGTCAAACATACACATATCACTTCTATTGTTTGCAACCCCTTTCACAAATTCTACCTTCCTTCTATATATCTTTATCCTCGTGATATGCACATAAAGAAATATTCCATAGTCAAAGATCAGCTACCAAGCTAATCTTGGTCTGAATAATTAAGTCACAAAAAATTGTTTTTATTGGAAAATGTTTACATATGGATGAGACCCTAGACCTGTTTTAACCACTTGAAGTCACAATCACGGTACGTTGTTTCCAGACAGAGTTTAGCAACGCGCAAAACTGAGTCTCGCATAGAAGATTGCGAAGTCTGAAGCCATGGTCGTAAACCAATTCAGATCAAGTAGCTAGCCAGCTAGCTAGCTAGGAAACTTAAAAACTAAGACTCAAAAAGGAGGAGCATATAAAGCAAAGTTCAGTTTGCCTTCTCTAGGAAACGTATGCATTCTAGGGTGTACGGCACTCCCAATGATCCTATATTAACTGAACATTTGATTATTTACCACATCTAAATTGATGTAATTGATGATTTGCTATACCATGTCTCATTGACATATGGTCTTAGAGCCTAAATGTCAGTGAGATAAGAGCATAGCAAACCATCAATTATCATCCACTTTGTGACAAATAATTAATTATTCCTATCAACAAAGGGGTGGAATTATTATTTTAATAATATTTTTAAAAAAATTACAGAAATAATATGTCAAATTAAAATTTTACAAAATACCCATCTGTCATCATGTAAATTGGCGACAGGTCTCTGTCATCAATTGAAATGGTGACAGAGAGATGTGACAGTTGGCGACAGCTCTCTATAATTATTGGTGACAGAGTCTCTGTTGTTATTTGTATATTTGTAATTTTTTAATTAGGCATATTATTTCTTTAATTTTTTATTAAAAAATATTATTTTAAAAAAATCCAAGGGGTGTCTATGGTTATTGCTAGGTGACGTAGAGGTTATAGACATAGCATACCGATATCTTCCCCTGAGAATGCCCTAAGTCACCCATTTGCTTTTGAGGGCGAAGACTAGGACCATGATGGAATTAAATATGTTTAGTGATGATCGAGCCCCAATAGTGACTAGTACATGCTAGGATCTCGGTATCTAAAACTACAGCTTATTTGTTTTATGATGAAAAAAAAGCTTATTGTTACAGAATTATGATGTACTCCATCTCACGATATATGTGGAAGCCCATCATATGCACTACTTTCCATTTAATTTCCTTTTTTTTTTGCAGATATGGAATAGATGTGCATCCAAACATTCTAAACTTTGACCGGAGAAACATCGATCCAGATTGACCACACAAAACATGGACAGACCCCTAATTTCTCACATTTGATCAGCTCCAGTCAATTGGCGGTAGGTAAATGCGCGGTTTGGTACCTCTTGCGTCAATTCCAAGTCGATGCGGCAAAGGATCGAGAAATTATATATCAGTAGTAACTTTTCAAAACACTCAAAGGACGTTTACAAGGTCGTTAATTTCGTTTCGCGAATCCTCTCGCGCTGACACTGAGGCAACTTTTTTCCTGATCGGACTAATTAAGCATGGTAATGCTGTATACACTACAGGAAAACAGAGTTTTTTCGTCGGCCACATGCCGACGAAAATAAGGGTATTCCCGACGAAAAAACGTTTTTTCGTCGGTTTGCCGACGAAAATAAACCGACGAAATAAAATAGACGAAAATAGAGTGTTTTTTCGTCGGTTACCGACGAAAATAATGTGTTTTCGTCGGCCCCACCTAGCCGACGAAAATAAAACCCGTTGGCAGGACCGCCATGCCATGTCAGCACTATTTTCGTCGGCCCCAGCTAGCCGACGAAAATATTGGAGTTCACGTTTCGGACATTGTGAGGCATGCCCGATATTTTAAATCGGCCCCACCCTAGCCGGCGAAAATCTGAACTCTCCCCATTTTGGCGTTTAGGGCAGGCTTTGGCGGCGAACCCTAGTATTTTCGTCGGCCCCACCCTGGCCGACGAAAATACTGGGCGTCACCCCCTGTAATCTGTTTCCTTTTGCTCGTTTTGAGTTCTGAAAATGCAGTTTTAACGCAAATTGACATACACTGAAGCATATTACTCAGAACAATCACAAAATCGTATGAACATTACATTCGCAAATGCATTACATTAATATCGCAAATACACCAACATATATATATATATCAATCCAAAACATATCACGAGCTTTGTCCAGCTAGAACATACATATGCATCACATTACTATCACGAGTTTTATCACAAGTCTCCCATCCATCACAACAATGTATAATCCTAACCCTCGGGGTTGTTTGAATTATTGGCACTACCTCCAGAGGCAAAGAAGCCGTCGACTTCTGGATTAGGAGTGTGCGAGCTTGAACCCTGAGCAGCTGGCCCTGGTGGTGGAGGCGGAAACGGTTGCCACGGCGAAGGAAGCTGAGAACCCTGTAGAGTCATGAAATTTCACGTTAGTACAGAATTGCAAATAATTAATGAAGCGAGTTTCTTTGATTTAACAATAGGATATTATTGTTCAGTAGTGATACCAATTCAACACACACAACGAATATATATATATATGGAGATTCTGAATTAATCTAAAGCATATGTACCTGCGGTGCTTGCTCAGTGGCGAATACAGTAGAACGGTGAGGAAATGAGAACCCTATAGAGTAGTTATGAAATTTCATGTTAGTCTAGAATTACAAATAATTTTCAAACCGAATTAACCTAAAGCATAATTACCTGCGGTGCTTGCCCTGGAGGTGGATACCCGAAGAACGGCGGAGGAGGCTGAAACATAGGCAAGCCGTGTTGAGTGCCTGATTGCGTCTGATTCTGCATATAGTCAAAGTGTTAGATCCGCAATAGTAAAAATTAATCGATATGTTGACATTTGAGCTTTTACTGAAGAGCTCCTGGAAATACGTGCGTGTTTGCCTTAAATCGCCATCTCCGCCGTGCCAGCTATCGACTCACGCTGTTGGCTAGCCTCCTCCTGTTTGTTTGCGAGCACGCTCCTCGTACTCCATGAACCTCGCATTATCCTGGAGTAGCGAGAGCTGCTCGTGAGGACACAAGCGCTCTTCCTGGGACAGAGCGACATCCGAATCCACAACCCGTTGAACATGGAGAACACTGCAAACATATATGAAGCGGAAGGCATTAATAAAAGGGGATTATACACAAATAAGGGAATTATTTCACCTTCCATGTCTCTTGCCCCCACCACTCTGGTATAATTTGAGACATCGAGGTCCTCACTCCTCGGTTGTACTCGGGCCATGGCGCCGAGCCATTTCATCCCCATATTGCTCCTACATGCCGACAATCTTTGAAACAACGGTTTGAAGACATAAATTTCATCAAAGTAGGTCAAACAACTCACAATCCTCTGAGTCAGCCGTTGGGTGCACAACTGTCCAGCGACTACGGATCGGCGCCGGTGTCCCAGAAGATAAACATCGATGTAGCTCGGGCAGCGCCACTTTCAAACCTCCTGTAATCCAAAGTTAGCGACATGCATTCAAAAGCATCTTGAACTAAGGGTAGATACTTACCATGCGCCTCGCTAAGCGGAGGTGTCCATCGCGCTGCATCTGGTGCAACAAGGTCACTGCCGCTCTGTTGCCTCGCTTCTTGTTGGACCTAGCAACAAAGTCGACGCGCCAGATCGTGCACAAGTACTGAAAGCAGGGCACTTCATCACCGAGGATGGGCGCTGGAGGTACTCATCCTCGCGAGTAGATCTTGGAGGCCCCGAGCTTCTTGGTCATTTTCTCCTTTTCACCCCTTGTAGTAGGAACACACACGCTGGATCGTGCATTGGACATCATGTCCTTCACGACCTTATGGGCCGCCTTGTTGAAGACTTTTCGGCCCTCTCTTGATTTTTGAGGGACATCCCGTCCTCCAAAGTACCTCTCCTACAAAAGCAATTATTGAGCTAGCGACATATCACTACAAATGAATGAATTGTAAAGAGGTAAGGAACTCACCCGAAATCGTGCGAAAACGCGTCGTGCCAGTGCCTGCACAGCGCCTCGAGAGCCGACTGTAGTGCTCCCACTTTAGGGCCGCTCATGCACCCCGTTGATGGTCACCAAACCCGGGTAGTGGTGGCGGCGAGAGCTCCCAAGACCGCGTTAACTGCGATCGTTGGTGCCTACCCTCCCACGCCACGTCATCCCATTGCCTACAATTAATGAAATCAAACCGGTTAGATTCTCGACAAGTTACTTTTTCAAAATGAGAAAACTAACTTACCAATCCCCATGGGGCTGATCACCTTCATTTGGTTAGGTTCAGCTCTTGGGGGATGTTGTTGGATCCGGAACTGAAAAATGCCAAAATGAGAATCACAAGTCTAGGCATACAAAAATTAACATTGAAAACACGAATACGAAGCGCTGTGAAGAAGGCGCATTGCATCCTCCATGATCTCTTCGTTACCATCATCCTCCGCCAACTCTTCCGCTACCTCCTCGCGCTTGCTAAGTCCTCGAGACTCGTCGAGGACTCGGAGCGAAGGCACGTACTCCTCGTTGGCCTCTCGTGCTCGCTCCATGCACCCGAGGCTGCTGCTTGCGCTCCGCACTGCTCTGGGCAGTCCCTTGGAAGAGGCATCACGACTCCTCGAGACTCTCCCTTTGGACCCCAGACTCTTCTCCTTACCCCCACTCGGAGGTAGATCTAGTGAGCTTACCAACAATCTTATCCTTGGCGTGCACGAACATACGCAAAAGATTGCACATTTATAACAAATTATAGAAACAATGTGGAAGTAGTAAGAAATATAATCAAAGTAGTATTACAACAATAAGAGGATATGTACTTATCAAAACTCATCAGCGTCTCGAGGTTCATTGGTGACTCGTTGTCTAGAAAGATGTGTTTTCACAGAATCCCGATGTCGTTTCTTTGATGGACGAGGCTCAACTATTAGGTCTGTGGCATCGATGGCTACCTGACGAAGGTCATCCCCATGAGCAACCCGAAAAGATCTTGGCAGACCTTCTTCCTGGTAGACATCCGTTTCCTCATTGTCCATTGTACTGTCGATGTAGTCAGCATCCCCAGGAGGATATAACCGTTCACGTGGGTTAACTTTATATGCTACCCACCAAGCATGCAAGCTAGGATGAGGATAGTTCAGGTAGTACACTTGCTCAACCTGGTGAGCAAGCACGAAATTGTCGTGGCCTTGAAGCCTTGACTGGTGCTTGACCTCTGTCATGCCAAATTAAATGCGACACGTGTGCCATTGTTAGGATCAAACCAATCACATTCAAAGAAAACTACTCTCAGTTCTTTAGGCCCCCCAAACTTGTACTCAATTATGTTTTGAAGAACACCATAGTAGTTAATTACGTGTCCACTTGCATCGCACGCCTTAGTTACCACTCCGCTGTTCACAGTGGCCGCAAGTGGACGTCTCGCTTCCAATGTTGCTGTTCGGAAACGAAACCCATTAACATCGTAACGACTGAAGTTCCTTGCCGTAACGGTACCGTGTGATAGCTGCAGCAGGTCATCATGGACGTCGGCATCGAGCATGCACTGCATAGATTAAGACATCCTTACTAGGTGCAACGGAAATAATTTGAAGTTTAGGGTTAGAAAATTGGGAGGAGGATAAAATTACATGCTTTCGGAACCAGCCAACGAAACTAGGGCCGTTGTTTAACCCCTCGTCGTAGCTTATCCAGCTGCTTACTAGTAGGTTGGCGGCGATTTCAATGTTGTTGATCAAACAATCTGGCGTGGACCGACCAAATGAGAATAGGTTCAGGATTACACAATTCAATACAAAATACTGAATCGTTACTTACTCAAATATTTTTCCATTTCATCCATATTGAGTACATATAAAGCAAAGCGAGTTCCACTCTGTTGGTGACACCTCATGTGGAGTAGAAGCGTAACAGATTTACCCTTCCATGAAAAATTTGAAGGTTACTCGGGGTGCTTCTTCTGCGATATGATCTGCGTTGTAGGAGCATTAACATTGTGCTCATGTGCGAAATCGTGCTTGAGAAGTAACGATATCTCTTTTAGAGCATCGCCTCGTGATGCACCCTTCAACTCTGGCCTTGTTGCGTCACGGTTGCCTGAGCTTTTTCAATTCTCTTTCCTCGCAATACATCCACAGAATTGCACAGTCCTCCAACCTCCGCTTCCAGTGGCAAATGCACCAGCAGATGTTGCATCACGTTCATAAAACCGGTGGGAATACTGTTCCATTTTACATACAAGTCTGGTATTTCTCTCTGCAACTTTCGCATCATCTTCTTGAGATTTCCTTAGCACATAGCGCCTATAGAAGTAACTAAGCTCATAAACATTCTCCACAACTCATCCTTCAAGTAGCCACGAAACATTACAGGAGTAGTCTTTCCATTATGATGTGGTAATCATGGCTCTTAAGCCCATTTAGCTTCGGTCTTGACATTCCTTCGACGCTTTATGTTAGCTGCATAGCGATCTGGGAATTTAAGGTTTTCAACCACGGAATATCTGTTTCTTCTCTTGAGGTTTCACACAAGACGGAGCTCGTGGCACAGCAATTCGTCGCCGGGATCTTATGCGATCTCGGCGCGGTCGATCACAAATCTCGGCTAAGTCTCTTCGTGCCTTCACATTGTCTTTTGTTTTGTCTTTGAAATCAAAGCACATGCTTCTGATGCTTTCGCGACATTACGCTCTTGGTGCATCACATCTATATTGTCGGCAGAATCAATCTTGCCGCACAATAAAGGAGCTCCCAAATTGCTGAGATATGAGTCGGTTGTGCTCCACTTTGAAACCCGAACCCTCCATCGTCTTTTACTACGTTTGCCTATGCTAGGCAGCTATCTCTCCAGGTCAAACGCATCGGCGGGCCCTTTATATGATGGTGTTCTTTCGAATGCATTGGACATCCGCTTTGAAAGGGTGATTCGATGGTAGGAATCGTCGATGGCAATCAAAAAAGAATTTTCCACCATGCGGCACCGGAATGCATCTGAGTCATACATACAAATGGGACAACAAAGCCGACCATGAACACTCCATGGGACCATATGCCATACGCGGGTAGATCGTGGACCGACCACGGTGTCACGACACGCAAGGTAAAGTTTACTTTACCGTAGGCATCATATGCCTCTACCCTCTCCATAACTCTTTCAACTCTTCCATTAACGGCCGCATGAACATATTGAGGTGCTTCCTGGATGATCGGGACCGGAATCACAAGTGCTAGATATATGTACTCCTCCTTCAAACACAAGCAGGTGGTAGGTTGTACAAACAAGATGAAAACCGCCAACAAGAATCGGGTAGCACTTGTACTAAAAGGTGTGAACCCATCTGTCGCCAACCCAATGCGAACACTCCTAGGGTCACTTGCAAATTCAAGGTCGAAGCGGTCCAATGCCTTCACGCCTCGCCATCTGCTGGATGCATCATCACGCCATCGATCTCACGGACACCTTCTTTATGCCACCTCATATGCCTAGCTGTTTTTTAGATAAATATGACGTTTAATCCTATCCGTGATTGGCATGTATCGGAGTCTGCTTCATCGCGACTTTTGTAAATCACCGTTATCCCTCATCATTTACCACCTCGACATATCTAGACTTGTTGCGTACCTACAGCGAGTGTCGTTGGCATGTTCCTTCCAAAACAACATGCAATTATCCTCGCAAACATCAATCTTCTCATATTTCATCCCAAGGCCGGACAACATCTTCTTGGACTGGTACATGTCCTTCGGCATCTTATGGTTCGGCGGAAGGATATCACTAATTAGTTGGACCATATCGTTGTAGCACTTGTTTGAAAAGTTGTACTTCGACTTCATTGACATGAGCCGTGTCACCGTCTGTAGGACGGTCACCTTGGTGAACTCATGCAATTTCTCTTAGAGGGCGAAAGGAGCCTATAAAATCTTTGCACCTCGGCCGGGCTCCTCTTCCGAATTAACCTCAAACTCCCTACCAATATCATTGAGCATCTCATCCATCCTGTCTTCATCCTCATGGTCCGACTCAACAATGGGCTCCGCCTCACCATGTTCGCACCATATCAAATAGTCGGGCATGAAACCAAACTTGCACAGATGCCGCTCTACATCCGACTTCACGTGGTAAGAATAGTTGCGGCACTTGCTACACGGGCACTTTGCGACACCACCAGCAGCCCCTGTGAATGCATGGTCCACAAGCGCTTTGTCTGACGACGGCCCATTCTCTTGAGTGCGCCCCGGTCTTACTCCAACCATCATACATCCACCTTCGATCATCACCCATTCTCGAATCTAAACACATGCACCGATATCAACCACAGCGGCTTAGTTGCGAACAAGGGCTCTACTGGGAAAGATAGGTCCTAAACCCACCCAAGAATGGGCGCTAGAGCACGGATTTATGCCGAGCCTTACGGCCCGAACGGAATTTCGGCAGCATAACCCCGCTGTTCTCCGAATGCACGCCCAGTCTTGGTGCATCGGAGAACAACTGGATCATGCTGCCGAGATTCCGTTCAGACCGTTGGGCTCGTCATAAATCCGACATATGCTCTAGCGTCCATTCCTAGGCTGTCCAAATTAAATGGACAATTAGGGCAGCACACCTCACAAGTAAATGTGAGGCAGCGTCGTTCGAGCAGGTGACGCCTAGGCTTGGTGACAAAATCGATTCTACTTAATTAAATCATGTTCTACCGACTCTAACCCTCAACTAATCATGGCCCAAACAAAATAAAATATGAATTTTAAATCGGCTCATTTGCTAGACCGAGCGAAAATAGCCCTATAATCAAGAATTAATAAAGCAATCATCTAATTAAATCATGTTCTACCGACTTTAACCCCCAACTAATCATGGTCTAAACAAAATAAAATATGGATTTTAAATCGGCTCGCTGCTTGGCCAGCGAAAATAGCCCAACTTTATAATTAAAATTAATCAACCAATCATCTAATTAACTACTCGCCGTGAAAAACTCACCTTGTTTGGCGAGGCGTCTGTGAAGGGCGGCGGTGGCAGCAGCGAGTCCTGGCGGCGGCCGGCGTGGGACGCGGTGTGTGGCGCGCGAAGATGGCGCGAGGAGGAGCCGCCGTTTAAATCGGCGTCGCGTCTGGAGTCCGTGAAGCGCTTGAGGCGGCGGCGGGTATTGAGCCCAGCGTCTTGGCAGCGAAGCTGGCGTGCGGCGCCTGGCGTAACGCGGCGAGGGCAGCGCGCGGGCGGTAACGCTTGGCAGCAGCAGCAGGCAAGCAGAGGTGGGCGGCGCGTGGAAACGATTCGCGAAGGCTCGGTCACGGGACTTATCTCGCTCTATTTTCGTCGGCCAGCAAAGCCGACGATAATAAGTCCACGTGGCATGTAAATTTGTTTTAAATCGGCCAAGTAAGCCGACGAAAATAATAATCTGAACACGCGTGGCAAAATATGAATGGGTGAGCGCTGTTTTAAATCGGTCACATAAGCGGCGAAAATAGTTCAAATCAGTGCCGCCATGGCGGATCTGAAATCCAGGTTTTTTAAATGCGGCTTATATCGTCGTGGCCGACGGAAATAACTATATTTTAAATCGCTACTCTCTTTAGCCGGCGAAAATAACGAGTTTTTCGTCGGTTTGACCTAGACCGACGAAAACAGTGTTTCAATATCGTCTGCTTAAAGTAAGCCGACGAAAATACTTTTGGCCGACGATAAAATTACGTTTTCCTGTAGTGATAGTAAAGACACGCGGTCAATTTACACTTAAGCAGTTAGTTATATATGTATACTCAAATTCTTCTAACTAGTCGTTATGACCTGGTAGAAGTGGTTCGTTATCGACGGAGAATACCAGGTTAACTAGTGCAGGATGTTACTACTTATTCAAACCTCTTTTGGATTAACTAGTCCGCTCAATCGCTTTTCTTCTAGGAAACGCAGAGAGAGAGAGAGGAGAGAGGTGACGTGAGATGTTCATTTCATTGACGTATAGACCCCCACCGTTATTGGGTCAAAAATAACGGAGGACAATAAAACTGGTGTTCTGTGCACCCGTTTCTTTTTGTTAAGTACGGTGTTAAGTGAAAGTATTGCTTAAACCTGGTGTCTCTGAGACTCATAAAAATACCTCGTGTAAAATGCAATTAACTCATAGTCTTACTGACGTGGACGTGAGCATTACTTTTTTTCTACCGAAAGACATCTGAAGTAATATGGTGTCATGAAGACACTCTCCTGCTACCCGCCACTGGCTGATTTTTTCTAATTGGACTAAGCATGATAATGATGTTAGTACACATTCAAATTACAGTTACCCAAGTTTTTTTTCCCGGTTTGACGACTATATATCTAACACTCTCCCTATTGAACTTTATAAGACGCAATTTGACTTGGTGCAGTCTTTAAAATTGAACTTTAACTATTAATTTTTTTATTATACTTTATTTATAGCTACAAAACCATAACCATAGGAAAGCACTTTTAAATACGTATCTAAAAGTATCACTTTTGTATTATATAATCTATATATTATAGAACAAATTATTAATCAAATCTTAAAATTTTAAAATCTCAAAATGCTTAGACGCCTTACATAAATCAGCGGAGGGAGTAACCGATGGTTGTTATGTTCTCTTTCGGTCTAGTCATACGCTTCCATCCGTGTACGTGCACACACTACTTGGCTTCTAGTTTGTCCTATCAAAAAGTCCATCGATATGATCGGCTCGTGGCATTGCACATTTACCCTTTTTCTTTGCCGCGTTTCACACGCAAAACATGTCGCTTTTCTACCGTTTACGTCATTCGTGTGTCATCGTGGCAGGGGCGGATCTACACGGTATGCCCTGTAGATTCGGTCTAATATAGTCCATAATACTATTATTATCTCGTATAGTCAGTTTGTGAAGGTTATAACTTTAGATCCGTAGATCCGATTGAGCTGATTCTTATTAGGTTAGTTTCAAAATTGAATCTAGTTTGTACAATTAACATTTCACATCAATTCAACGGCTGGATCTTCAGAAATTACTGTTTTAGTTAACATATGTCAGTCTGTTTTTGCTGAAACCGAAGCAGTTTTTTATAATTTGTTTAGGGGTGATTTGAGAATCAATAAAAATTTGTTTTAGCTTCCGCACAATCATTCACTCCCCTCTGATTGCTATATTAGTGTATATCGATCCTACATGTGATTTGAGTGCAAGACTGCTAATTGATTTATAGAGTAGAAACAAATATAATTGCTACTTTGCTAGACACTAGAGAGTTGCTTGTTAATGCATTACTTTTTTTGTTTGTAGAGTTGTTGAATTATGAAGAGGAACGGAGACATTGCATTTCTTTTCTGGAAACATGCAGCAAAGATAGCTGCTGCTGCTTCATCTCTTTTCCGGAAACATTACATCTCTTTTCCGGAAACGTTTATTGAGCGAGATATTTTCTTCTAAGTTAATGAAAATGATATAATCAAGAGTTTCATGGCTATTAGAAGGCGGAAGCCAGACAAGAAGGACAAGAAGTAATATTGTATTCTTTGAACTATTGTAGTTGCGTAAACTTCTTTTATACATATTTCATACTTAAAATGTTCGAACTATTTATATGCAATTTATACTTGTATTATCATGTTTCTAGTTATTTTATACTCGTATACCGAATTTCTCGACAACATTTGTAGTTGTTTACCGAATTATTTATTGGATTTTACCGAATTGTATATTATAGCATTAGCTCGGCATACCCTAACTTAAAATCCTAGATCCGTCACTGCATCGCGGCCGTCCTCCGCACACCTCCATTCAACCGTTCTCGATCTTCTTTTGTTAGGGTATATACAATGATACATGTCAGCTGTATGTAAGACTATATCAATATAGGTTTGGTACCTCTTGCGTCAATTCCATGTCGACGCTTGCAAAGAATGATCATCTCGCCACGACTAACACCGGCTCAAAAGATACGGCAAAGGATCGAGAAATTATATATCAGTAGTAAATTTTCAAAACACTCAAAAGGACGTTTACAAGGTCGTTAATTTCGTTTCGCGAATCCTCTCGCGCTGACACTGAGGCAACTTTTTTTCTAATCGGACTAATTAAGCATGGTAATGATGTAGTAAGTACACGCGGTCAATTTACATTTAATTAACCAATTAGTTATATATGTACTCAAATTCTTTTTCCCGGTTTTACGACTATCTAACTAGTCGTTATGACCTGGTAGAAGTGGTTTGTTATCGACGGACATATGAGACAAGGGTAGTTTTGCATGAGGGCTAAATTTTTCCAAAAAAAGTGTGTAGGGACCAAAAAAAAAAAAAAACTCACCGCTCAAGCTTTCTTTTTTTTAGGGAAAATGAAAATCTAAATCTGTTGCCTTTTGTCTCGAGATTGGTGTGTCAGAATTTTGGTAGTACTTCCTCCGTTCCTGAATAGATGATATTTTAGTATTTTACACTTCAACAAAGGCACGTATATAAATCATTAAATTGCCTTTCTTTATTAGCTCACTTATTACTTTTGAATGATGTGTTATTCTATTTCACAGTAATAAATAATATTATGAATAATGAATGTAGAGGTATGCTAAGAAAAAATAGTTAAAAACAATCATAAAATTGTAGAATGACATGTATTTAAGAATAAAATTCGAAAGCTAGAATACAGAATAACATGTATTTAAAAACAGAGGAAATATTAGTCAGCATTTACAAGGATTTGAAAATACCTTCACCTGTCCATTTTTCTAGACCAATTACACCTATACTACCTTTATTATAGTTCATAGACTTCCTGGAAAGAGAGTGATGCCACGTGTCAGTGCTATGCCAAAGCCCCTCCGAAATAATGTAATTACGTTTAGGCCCTTTCAGCGGTTTTTTACGAAAAGGACCTTTTGGTTCAACAAAATCATGAATCTTTGGTGCAGGGACCCTAAATAAATACTAAAGAAAAATTAGTAATTACGTTTAGGTCGTTTTAGCGGTTTTTTATGAAAAGAACTTTTTAGTTTAGTAAAATCGCGAGTTGTTTGTGAAAGGACCCTGAATAAATGCCAAAAAAACATGAATTAATTGGATATATGCCACCCTTCAACGTGAAAATTCGACGCCATGTACAAAAAATACCACTCCAATGGCATGATTTGTACATGGCGTCGAAGTTTGAAATTGAAGAGTGGCAAATATCTAAATCTCCCAAAAAACATAATTACATTTAGATCGTTCTACCTATTTTTTGCGAAAAGGACCTTTCGATTTCGCGCAATCACGACTAATTTAAAAGAAAAACCCTCCGAGAAAAGTGAAGTTATATTTTTTTGCAGAAAGAATTCGAGTCAAGTTTTTTTGACGGGCGTAGCATCGCGTGCCTTGTGTCCTCCCTCCTCGAGTGTCCCTAAAAAAAAATATAGTTACGTGTAGGCTTTTTCGGCAGTGTTTTTTTTTACGAAAAAGACCTTTTGGTTCAGCAAAATCGCGGAGCTTTTATGAGAGGACCTTAAATAAATACAAAAAAGGTCGTAATTACGTTTAGATTATTCTAACTATTTTTCACAAAAAGAATCTTTCGTTTTAGCGCAGCAAAAACATTCTAGTTAGATTTACAGAGCATCTCATTGTGACGTGATGTCATGTGCCTTTGGTGGGAGAGGAGTACCAGCGTCTACTCCTCGCCTCTTTCCTCCCCCAATCTCCTCCCTGTATCCCACCGCTTCTTAACCAATTAGTTATACTAGGTAGATAAGCGCGCTACGCTACGCTGGTTAAATTTCGAAAGCATACGCTCGAAAAAAATAAAGTTTTAGAACCCGTACGCGAATATACGAAACTACAGGGTTCTTTCTGTAATACATGTTCGCAAAACCACCCGCCGGTGGAAAATTGTCTAGAGGAAAAGGGCGTAAAATTATTAAAGATGACAACTTTCTTTTGTCGAGCCTAATACTCTACGCGTTCACCTAGTAATAATACATGTTTAAAAAAATATCAGAGATCGAGATGGAAAATCGATTTGGGGAAAAAGTGTAGAGATAGAGCTGCACACATATCTCTGATGATGAAAACATTTTTTCTGGAAAAACGGAGAACCCAGCTGCGAATACAAAAACTACGGTTTTTTTGGAAGCGGGAAAATAAAGGCGAATGATCCATACTGCGAATATATCTAAACGATAGAGCCCTTTTACAAAACCACCGATCGAAGGAATGGATGTAATTTTGTATTTTACATAAAACCACCCACCGGACAAAAATAGTCTAGAGGAAAAAGAGGCGAAAAATTATTAGAGATGACAACCTTCTTTTGCCGAGCTTAATACTCTCTGCGTTCACCGAGTAATAATACATGTTCGCATAAAACCACTAACCGTGAAAAAATAGTCTAGAGGAAAAAGGCGAAAAATTATTAGAGACGACAACCTCCTTTTATCGAGCCTAATACTCTACGCGTTCACCGAGTAATAATACATGTTTAAAAAAATATCAGAGATGGAGATGGAAAATCGAGCGGGGAAAAAGTCTAGAGATAGAGCTGCACACATATTTCTGGTGATGAAAATATTTTTTTGGGAAAAACGGAGAACCCAACCATGAATACAAAAACTACGGAATTTTTTTGGAAACGAAAAAATAAAGGCGAATGACCCGTCTGGCGGATATCTGAAACTATATGGTTCTTTTTATAAAATTACCGGTAGAAGGGTGCGGATGTATTTTTTGTTTTCATAAAACCACCCACCGGTCAAAAATAGTCTAGAGGAAAAAGGGCAAAAAATTATTAGAGATGACAACCTTCTTCATGCCGGCCTAACACTCTCTGGCGTTCACCGAGTAATAACATATGTTCGCAAAACCACCCACCGGTCAAAAATAGTCTAGAGGAAAAAGGGCAAAAATTATTAGAGATGACAACCTTCTTTTGTCGAGCCTAACACTCTACGCGTTAAGTAATAATACATGTTTAAAGAAATATCGAGAGATCGAGATGGAAAATCGAGTTGGGGAAAAAAGTCTAGAGATAGAGCTGTACACATATCTCGGTGATGAAAACATTTTTCGGGAAAAGCGGAGAACACAACCCGCGAATAAAAAACTACGGATTTTTTTGAAACAAAAAAAATAAAAGGCGAATGATCCGCATACCGAATATCTAAACGATAGGACTCTTTTGCAAAACCATTGATCGAAGGACCGGATGTATTTTTTATTTTCACAAAACCACCCACCGGACAAAAATATTCTAAAGGAAAAAGGGCGAGAAATTATTAGAGACGACAAACTTCTTTTGTCGAGCCTAACACCCAACGCGTTCACCGAGTAACAATACATGATTAAAAAATATCAGAGATCGAGATGGAAAATCGAGTTGGGGAAAAAGCCTAGAAATAGATTTTGCACACATTTCTCTGGTCTGAAAAAAAATTTCCAAGAAAAATGGAGAAAGGACCTAGACATAAATAGCAAAGGCACATTTGTTACCCGTTTGGACCTGTCCGCTATCCTGAAAAATTAGAAAAGGGTTTGTCCGCGATTTGAATCTTACGGGAGGCTTTTTCCGTAAAACGGCATGGCAGGGACCCAAACGCGATGAACGGGAAAAAATCTTCTCCTCACAAAAAATCGCGAAGGATCTATTCGTAATCTGCAGGGACCTATCCGTAATTCAAAGAAACGGAGAGGCTTTTTCGCGAATTGGCGAGACTTGACACGTGGACGCTCTGGTTGGCCTCCGATTCCTTCGCTTATAAGGAGTTTATTATATGTACTCAAATTCTTCTCCCAGTTTTACGACTATCTAAATAGTCGTTATGACCTGGTAGAAGTGGTTTGTTATCGACGGACAATACCAGGTTAACTAGTGCAGGATGTTACTACTTATTCAAACCTCTTTTGGATTAACTAGTCCGCTCAATCGCTTTTCTTCTAGGAAACGCAGAGAGACGAGAGAGGTGACGTGAGATGTTCATTTCATTGACGTATAGACCCCCACCGTTATTGGGTCAAAAATAATGGAGGACAATAAAACTGGTGTTCTGTGCACCCGTTTCTTTTTGTTAAGTACGGTGTTCAGTGAAAGTATTGTTTAAACCTGGTGTCTCTGAGACTCATAAAAATACCTCGTGTAAATTGCAATTAACTCTTAGTCTTACTAACGTGAGCCGTACTGACGTGAGCGTTATTTCATTTCTACCGAAAGACATCTGGAGTTATATGGTCTCACGACACCACTACAGAATGTTTCATCCGTAACCCCTATCACTGTCGTGGGGAGAGGGGGGGGGGGAGCCGGTAGTGATATAGTATCATTATCGGTTTGGGAGCTATCCGCGTAGGAAAATTTTACTGTATCTTATCACCGCCGGTTCTGAGTGCAAACCGGCTGGTGATAAGACACAGTAAATTTTTTTCGCACGAACGACAGCGATATCACTGTCGCATTAAGAGATAGAATCGGCAGTGATGTATTACTGTCGGTTTAAAAGTATAAGTGGCAGTAATAATATATATCCCGTGTGATTTCCCACGAGAACAGCAGCGATATCACTGCCGGATTTAGAAATAGAACCAACAGTGATATATTACTGCTGATTCCAGAACAAGAGACGGCAGTGATAATATGGCCTTATGTATATCCCAACTTCCTTCCCCAACCTCACTACTACAGAACGACACATCACTATCAACTTTGTATACGTGTCGGTTCTTAAGTTTTTCGAAAAAAGCGATTGTGATAAGTAACCCGGAGGGGTGTTAGTAATAATCACTATCGGTTATGAGATTATAAGTGATTGTGATGTAGCCTTGGACACATCGAATCGGTTCTCTACTAAAAAGTGATAGTGATGTGCACGGTCATCACTATCGGTTCTTTCATAGAAGTGATAGTGATGTGCGTGATCATCACTATCACTTCTATGAAAAGAACCGATAGTGATGACCGTGCACATCACTATCACTTTTAATAGAAGAACCGATTCGATGTGTACTGTGGTTATACTATCGGTTCTTTTTATAGAAGCGATAGTGATGACCGATGCACATCACTATCGCTTGTTGAAAAGAACCGATTCGATGATGGCGTACACATCACTATCGCTTTTGAAAAGAACCGATTCTGATGTGCCTCGCTAGGTTATATATACCACTCGCACTGAACTCTTCTCTGTTGTTGCTCGGAGGAGATTTCTCGCCGCCACCCGAGAAAATAGCTCATAGTGTGTGGTTGGAAGCAATACTTGGGTAAGAAAATTTGAAGTCCTCATGGGTGGGTATTAAGAGGGCAAAATTGAAACCCTATCTTGAGGAGATTCCCCTCTTTTTGCCCTTTGCGTGTTTCTTCAAAATGTGATCAGAATTCTTTAAACCCCTTCAATTTTGCACTGATAATTTCGATATGTCGTCAATAAAGTTTAGGTTGCCTTTGGAATTGTGTGCGTGCTTTCAGATTTCACACTCTTTATTTGACAAGCACATATCTATTTAATTTTGTAGTCACGATCTCCTGTTTATATGGAATTATATTATTGCTATCATGTAGTAGCTGTTATTAGAGTTTAGGCGGCGTAACCTCGTCTCCCGTTCGAGGGTGCTTATTTATAAATATCTTTGAATGAAAGGGCATATTTATAATGGCGATCTCGAATTATTCACGTTTTTGGGCCGATTCGAGCATATATGGTTCGAGCAAGTTCTGGTGTGTTGTACAACCCGAGTAGATTTGGTAGCGTCTCTCGGTGTTCTCCGGATACACACCCTCTTGATCTGTTGTCGAGGCGTGTATCACGGAGAACAGTGAGATCTTGCGAAATTTTCTCTGAGTTGTACAACAACTTAGAACTTGCCGAACCTATATCTCGAATGGGATTAGGACCTAACCTATTTAGAGATTAGGAGTCATCGTTGGTACCCTTGTTTTGTTTCGTTGTAGTAGAAAGATTTGCAAGCTCTTGCACTAGCTATATAATTAGATTATTTGATATCATTGTTGATGTTAAAATTTATGTCTCTTATGTAGGGAATTGGAAGCTTTAAACCGGGGAAGAAGCTAGGTATCGATCGGGAGTACATTTATATATCTTGGAACCTGTCCACTATTTTGCAAAGGTAATATTAATTGAAATGATGTCTCAATATTTAAAATAGCTATAGCTAGTTGGCGCTCTAGTTTTTCCTTAATTTATTGTGCGAAATTTAATTGCAGATGGACCGTGAGGAATGGATGTATCAGAAAAGCCATGTGAGTGCTGAATTTCAGAGGGGTGTTAAGGAGTTCAAAAAAATTGCAGAAGACGACATGGTGAGGAGGGGTGTAAACTTCATATATTGTCCTTGCATTGATTGCACGAATCTGAGGAGATTTAACAACTCATCTCAAATTGAGGACCACCTGATTCGACGTGGCTTCGTGAGGAATTACACATGTTGGATCCATCACGGGGAGGCAGGTAGTACCCTTCCGATATGCAACGAAGATACGGTGGAACCGGATGGCGAGTTGCGACTGATATGTTTGAGGAGGATAATTTGGAGCAAATGTTGCGGGATGTGGAGGGTAATTACACGGAAGAGAGTTTGAAAAGTTTAAAAGCTTGATAGAAGGCGATGCCAAACATTTGTTCATCAGGTTGCAAAGCGGAATACACCGAGGTTGGGTTCGGTCCTTGCATTGTTCGAGCTGAAGGCAAAACACGTTGGACGGATACAAGTTTCAATGCACTACTAGTTCTTCTATCGGATCTGCTTCGGAGAAGCGAGTTGCCAACAAGCATTTATGAAGCGAAGAAGCTACTATGTCCCATGGGAATGGAAATAGAAAGGATACATGCATGTCCGAATGATTGCATCTTGTAATGTGAACGCACATCAGAGCTGCACGTTTGTCCGGTTTGCGGTGTGCCCGGTACAAACAAAAGGAGAAGCGTAACGACAAGAAGCGTAAGAGCGAGAACAGCTTGACGGTGAAGAGGTCACTAAAGGTGCACCGCCAAGGTATTGTGGTACTTGCCCATCATTCCCGTCTGGAGCGGTTGTTTGCAAATCCGAGAGAGGCAAAATTGTTGCGTTGGCATTACGAGTCTCGAAAGGAAGATGGCAAGTCGAGACACCCTATTTGATTCGGCTCAATGGAGAAACATCGATTGGAAACATGAGGAGTTTGGTGCGAAATGAGGAACATAAGATTTGGGTTGATCTGAAGCGGAATGAATCCGTTTGGTAACATGAGCGATCGTCCACAAAGACTGCCGATTCATTGTGTATCTACAACCTCCCTCCATGGTACGTGCATGAAGCGGAAGTATATCATGATGTCATTACTAATCTCGGGACCCAAACAGTAGGAAATGATATTGATGTGTACCTTGCACCATTGATCGAGGATTTGGTAAAATTGTGGAATGAGGGGTCGTCGTGTGGGATGCGTACAAAGAGAGCATTTCACCCTACGGGCTATGGTATTTTGCACCATAAATGATTTCCGGCCCTTGGTAATTTGGCGAGATTCTGATCTGAAAGGAGCCAAAGCGTGTCCTATTTGTGAAGAGAGCCGAGAGTCTATGGTTGCGAATTCCAAGAAAGCGTGTATATGGGTCACCGTAGGTTTCTACCTCGAAGTCATCGATCTAGTAAGATGGATGACAAATTTGATGGGAAGAGGGAAGTCCGTTCGCACCGCACCTATGAGTGGAAGCCAAGTATATTCACGTGTAGAGGATATCGATGTTGATCTGGAAAGAGCAGTAAATCTGTTAGTCCTAGGACCATTTGGAAGAAGAGGTCAATATTCGGGACTTACCGTCTTTGGAAGAAGTTAGATGTCCGGCATTGTATTGATGTCATGCATGTTGAGAAGAATGTCTGCGACAACTTGGTTGGCATCTGCTTGAACATACAGGAAGACCAAAGATGGTGTCAATGCTCGTCGCGACATGGCCTACATGGGAATCGGGCCCGGACTTGCAAAGTGATAGAGGAGGATGGAAAAGGTCCAGTACATCCTGCTGCATGCTACACCTGTCCAAGAAGGAGAAAGAAGATCTCTGCAAATGTCTCCAAAGTTTTAAAGTTCCATCTGGCTACTCCATGAACATTAAGAAGCTTGTGTCCATGGATGATTTGAAGTTGTTGGGCATGAAGTCCCATAGTTGCCATGTCTTGATGACCCAAATGCTCTCGGTTGCAATCCGAAATATTCTCCCGAGAGGATGTCGGGTTGGCAATCACAAAGTTGTGTTATTTCTTCAATGCGATCTCTGCAAAGTTATTGACCCGATGTACTAGACAACTTACAGTGAGGTGGTGCGGACTACTGTGTCACCTTGAGATGCATTTCCACCGTCGTTCTTTGGCGTAATGGTCCACCTTGTTGTTCACCTTGTCGAGAGATTAAGATATGTGGACCCGCTTTCCTCGTTACATGTATCCGTTCGAGAGGTACATGGGTATATTAAAGTCGTCGTGAGGAATCGGTGAAGCTTTGAGGGTAGTATTGTTGAAGGTTATGGGATGAAGAGGTTATTGAGTTTTCGTGGACTACCTAGGTAAAAGACAAGCAATCGGTGTTCTGTATCTCGTCATGAGGGAGACTTCTTGGTAAAGGAACGTTGGGTCCAAACTAATGAGTCCGAGGTTTGATATGTATTGCAAGGCGCATTTCACGATCTTGCGAATAGCGCAGGTTCGTCCATACATCGAAAGCGGCATAAGTTGATATTACGGAAGAGAATCCACAAATGGATGAGCTTTCCATCGCTAAAACACAATGATCGATTCCTCACATGGTTCAAAAAAAAAGCGGAGGTCTCCTTTAGTGAGAATGTAAAATGGTTGGTGACGGACCAAGATTTAATGTCTGAGACATGGCGAGTGCGATATTAATGGTTACACCTTTTACCTTGAGAGTCAAGATGCCAAAGTCTTGTCCAAAACAGTGGTGTGAGTATAAATGCTTTCTCTGATGATCATCACTGGAAAACAGTCTCCCCAACCGCAATGAACTCCTACTATGGGATGATCGAAGAAATTTGGGAGCTCGATTACGGAATATACCAAGTTCCATTGTTCCGATGTAAGTGGATACGACTTCCACATGGAGTGAAGGTCGACAAGAGAGGCTTTACTATTGTGGATCTCGAGAGACTCGCCTACAAAGATGATCCGTTTGTCCTGCGGCAAGCAACTCAAGTCTTTTCGTCTTGCGATCCGCCAATCCGAGGTTGCACGTCGTTCTTCATGGCAAGAGACGGATCGTAGGAGTTGAAGATGTTGTAGATGAAGAAGAGTATAACCAATTCGATGAGATACCTTCATTTGAGATGGGGCTTGTCTTAGCGGGGATGGCGACACACATGGAGCCAATTACATGCGAGTAGATCATCATGAAGGGTAGTATTGTAAATAAATGGACTATTATAATGTATGTAAAATAGTTTGCAACGCTTTCAAAGTAAAAATCCAAGGTGATTAATTGTTGTTTGGAGGCCGATGGAAATGCATGCAATTTCTCTTTATACTCGCACTTTGTGCCATAATTTGTGAAAGAAAATTCCATTTGACGAAATTATTGTTGGGAAAGCTTGTAAATAGTCGAAAGTTCATTTCTGAAAATTTTCGTACAATTCCGATTAATTTGAAAAAGTTTTGACTTTTCTACGCTTTTACGCACAAATCATGTCTCTGAAATGAATTTTGGCATATTTCTTGAATGAAGTCGCTTTTTCCAAAAATTATTTTATGAAAAGTTTTGCGGTATCTCGAAATATGTTTACGCAAAATTTCTAATAATTTCAACAATGTATGACAAAGTTATTGCATTTTCTCTCTTTGATGAAATGCTGAAAATTCAGAACTTGCGGATATGCGAAAAGGAATAGTGCAATAAACTACATCGATTGTCGGTTTTATTAAAAAGTAATCTTGATGACTAACATCGATGTTCTATTAGAAAAGTGATGATAAAGCATCGATGTCGGTTTTATTAAAAAAGTGATCTTGATGACTAACTCGATGTTCTATTAGAAAAGTGATGATAAAATATCGATATCGGTTTTATTAAAAAAGTAATACTAATGATAAAGCATCGATTATCGGTTTTCCTTACAAAAGTGATCTTGATATGTGATCATCGATGTCGGTTTTATTAAAAAAGTGATCTTGATGACTAACATCGTGTTCTATTAGAAAAGTGATGATAAAGCATCGATATCGGTTTTATTAAAAAGTGATACTAATGATGAAGAATCGATGTCGGTTTTCTTAAAAAGTGATACTAATGATGAAGCATCGATGTCGGTTTTCTTAAAAGAGTGATACTAATGATAAAGCAATGATTTTCTTAAAACCTGGCCCATAACCATTCGGCAGCAGCTCTGCTCCATGCTTAACCCTAAGCGCCCGATGCCGCTTCCTCGCCTCCATACCCGCCGGTGCCTGCCTGCGCCTCCCGCCCGTCCGCCAGCCATGCGCCGAGGCGCCTCCACGCCACCCACTTCGTGCCTGCCTCGCCTCCCGCCCGTTGCCGTCGCCATTAGGCGCCGACCGCCACGCCACCCCACCGCCCAGCCTTGGCCTTCGCCCCGGTGCCCTTGCCTTGCCCGCCGCCCCGCCCGCTCGGTGCCCGCCTCGCCTCCCGCCGTCGCCTCGCCTCCCGCCGCCTTGCCGCCTGCTTGTTGGTACTGTTACTACCGTTCAGTTCTTGATAAATGAATGAATGAATTCTAGTTCTGTCTTCATTGGGCAAGGTGTTGGTCTTTGCTCAATGATGAACTAGGGTTTATATATATGATCGAACATTTTCTTCTGTGTTTTAGGCCTTGAATTATAGACTTGAATGCTTAGAGGAATTGATCATTTTGCTGTCCAGAATATACTTGTGTGATAATACTTGTTATTGCTTAGTTCATTCTCTGTCAGTTTAGTTCAATTCATAGTTTACCTTACTTGTGTTACTAGAATCGGTCTCGATTGCTTTGACCCATACTCGGTATTGATCGGTGCCTAGCGCATTCTTGATTAATCGATACTTGTTTGATTATTGATCTATTTTGATTGATCGTATATGAGTAATCTTAAGCGATGTCTAAATTGATTTAGTTCATGCTAGTGGTATGAGTAAATCGGTTGTTACGTATTTCGGAAGAAGTAGCGGTGACAAACAATAAGAACTTTGCTTTTACTTCTTTGATCCGAAGTAGTGTCTTTATTTGGTTAGCAAGTTTAGTCTTGGTTATGATCTGAGCGTGTGTATACATTGACGGTACAATTCTTTAGTGTGCATTTTAAGGTGGTAAGAATTCAAGGCCTAATCCATTGAATAATTTGTTAGCCCATTTGTGATTGTGGTGAAGATTCTTATCTTCATCCAAACCCTAATCTGAGAGCACTAATCATAAACCATATTGGGTCTTGTAGACATAGAGCAATTGACAACGGTCTTTTGAGTGTCTTCTTATCTTTGATTATGTCAATTATGCTACTTTTGAATTGTGTAATATTTATCATCTTTGTTAAATGGAATAATCAATAAAATCCTGCTCTTATCCTCGCTTCTTTTAAAACAATTGTGAGCCTTGCATGAACTAGGTTGGTATTTAGCCTTTTGTTTTGCGGTGAAGCGATTCACCGATCGATAATATAGATGGTGAACTCATTCAATTGGTATAAAAAACCAAGGTTCTATGATGCATAGTTGTAGGTCATATTGGCAAGAGGGAATTCTTATGTATGGATAGTATCTTTTGACTTTTTTTTTGGCATTTGTCACAGATATGATCAATCTTCACAATGTCCTTCCCTCAATTAATTTCATGATCTTAAGTGGTGCATAAGCTGTGCAAATCAAGTAGGAAGATAAGTTCAAGATAATTTATTGTCATTCATCATGTTTGTGAGGTCCTATATTTTACAAGTCTTTGTTAAGTTCCATTTTGTTGTATGTAGATATCTGAATCACAGTTTGCTAATGGCTTATTTTTGGCATATTAATTTTGTTTAGACATGTGTTTACTTTTAGCATATTACTTTTGTTTAGACATGTGTTTACTTTCAGCATATTACTTTTGTTTTTATCTCGGCATATGTTAGAGTTTAGGTTGCGTAACCTCGTCTCCCGTTAAAGTGCTTATTTATAAATATCTTTGGAATAGCATATTCATAAGCAAGCGATCTCGAATTGTCACGTTTTTGGGCAGTTCGAGATATGTGGTTCGGGCAAGTTCTGAGCTATGTTGTACAACTTCAGAGTTGATTTCGATGGCGTTTCCTGGTGTTCTCCGGATACACCCCTCTTGACTGTTGTCGAGGCGTGTATCCGGAGAACGGCGAGAGATCTTGAAATTTTCTCTGTTGTACAACGGCTTAAGAACTTGCTCGAACCACATATCCTCGAATGGGATTAGGACCAAACCTATTTAGAGATTAGGGGTTATCGTTGAGTGCGTATTTGGTTGGTCAACAAATATTGCATGTTATGTAAACACTAACTTGACCTTCTTGTGTTGCTATTCTTGCAAGTATCGAAAACCAGCCTATTGTTCCCATTGTCTTGCAAGTATTATTGCCATTGCATTAGTACATTAATGCTCAAATTCTCTGTTGATGTTGTGAAATCTGAAACTTGTTGGTATAAGTAAACATCTGCTAGTGCTAAATTCACTTGTCATATGGAATGGGCTTTTGTTTTTTTATCTGAGCATAGGTTAGAGTTTAAGTTGCGTAACCCACATGTATCCGTTCGAATTTAGAGATTAGGAGTTATCATTCGAACTTATTTAGTTGGTCAATAGATAGACTTTTGTTCGGAACAATTGCATACTATGAATTATCTGTTGATCCTTTACAAGATTTATTGTCAAGTGCATATAGTAGCTTCAAATTGCTTTCTCTCATGTCACACATATGACCTTATCAGATAAGAAAACTCAAAATGTCGCAACTAGAGAGCATCGACAAATGCAGAACAGTAGAAGAGTCTTCTTGGCGAGGGCGAACATGGTTCCAATTACTCAAGGGCGAGTAAGGTGAGGAAGACCGAGGACCAAACAAAGGGGCTCTGAGGAGAACGCATGAGTTCTCCTCTTCAATGCCCGAGTGCCTGCGGGCCCTCCTAAGTACATGGGCGATACGGTCATTTCTTGGCCAATTGGTGAGGAGAGAGTGCCCATAACAATTAAGATTGGAGAAAGGAAGTCGCACGAGCGGAAGAATCGGTTGTGGGGCGAGGTTAAGAGTAAATGGATTATAGAGGAGGAAGATGAACCCAAAGCGAGATGGCGCCTTGAAGAGGATGGGTGTGGCCTTGAGGCACTTCAAGACCCTTATATGCAATGATGCGTCTTTGAAAGGCCGTACACCATTCGAAGGTATCCATTTGTGACCCACGATGTTTGGGCGGAGTTCACGAGGATGAAGATGCCATGAAGCGAGCGGTGAGAGAGAGGAACACCGCTATCGAGGCATAACGCACCGCACCACCTCGATGAAAGCGGCTATGGGGAAGAAAGCGAGTGGGCGCGACTAGCGAGAGTGCACTCACTCCGGGACGGTGATGCCTTACTCCCACATATCGAGGGCGAGACGCATAGCTGGGTATTAGCGAGGACAAAAAACCCACGACGGGCAGCTTGTAGTTGCAAACCTGCTACCACTCAAGTCGTCTCTACCATCGTAAGACATCTAACTTAGTACAATACAATTGACCCAACTTGTTGTATTTCAAATCTAATTAGTGCTAAGCTTATTACGGGAAGAGGTAAGCCGTGAAAAAGAACAGGGGACCTTCTGAGCCAAGGGTCGCAGGACATCCTATCGTCTGCGATCGGGAAGTCCGACCATAAGGCGGGTGTTTGCGAGGGGCGGGACACACGAAGAAGTCCTACTTTCAAGATGACTGCGAGTGCCGTATCAAGGTCATGGCGAGCACGTGAGGCGCCTCAAGGACACACTAAGGGAGCGGTGAGGAGGAGATTAAGGAGGAGATGAGGGGAGATGATGGCACGTGAGGAGGAGATAAGAGGGAGATGATGGCGCGTGAGGATCGCTGAGGGCCGAGATGATGGCGATGATTTCCCAGTCGAGCGGATGCCCTCGACTCTCATAGAAGTCGTGCCCCGACCTAGCAGTGCGGTTCCAAAATGATAAGACCGGTCCCGGTGAAGGTAATAATTAATTTTTCTTGAGTTAAAGCTACGAGTGTAACTCCGCAATGTTTTTCCTCAAGTTGTACACTTCTTGCAGTGCTGCGAAGTGCAGACTCACCATCATGACGGAGGATGGATTTCCGTCGGTTGCCACGCGGGGTTGCATTTCCATGCAGCAGGCGGACCTTGTGCATGGTCGGCACTGTGGGGAAGGGCTACATGAGGTGCAGTGGACTCGTCACGAAGACTTCTTATCACATGTGCTCGATTTCCCCCAGAAGATATCACCACTCTCGGGCAAGCACGCATATCGTTCATCAAGTGGCCTGACGGGTGTCATCTTGGTCAAGGTAAAAAGTCCCTCCGTCTTCTCTACCATTCGATTACTCTGCGATAAGTTAAATATATCGTGCCGTAGGTTCCTCCTGCGCTTGCTCCTCGCCCTGCGCTGCTCCTGCGCTGCTCCTACTCCGCCTCTTTGCTCCTGCTCTTGCCCCTGCTCCTGCTCCTACTCCCTCCTCCTCTCCTGCTCCTGCTCCACCCTGCCTCCTGCTCCTCTGCTCCCTCCAACCTGTGATGACCTGAGCCTTGGTGACATGTAAAAGGACAAACACGACACCAGTAGAACCACAGAGGCCTCAGAGACTCCTTCCGCCGAAGAGGCAAAGGCAGAGAGGCCAGGCCTAAGGTACTGAAAAGCCCCTTGCCCGACCTCGGAGACTCCTTGACCCGAAAGAAAAATCAGCCTGAGCCCCAGCGAGGCCTCAGAGACTCCTTCCGCCAAGAGGGCAAAGGCAGCCGAGAGCCAGCGCCCTTAAGGTACCTAAAAAGCCCCTTGCCCGACCTCGGAGACTCCTTGACCTAGAAAAATTCGGCCACAGCCACAGCACCTATATGATTATAAGGCCTCTGAGCATGGAAAGCCCCGATTGCATCGCCTGGCGAATGATCTAGGCGAGGTGGACTCGCATCCTCCATGGATGGTACCTTGATAAGGTGAAGGGGAAGAGCGTCGAGTCGACTTCAGCGTGAAGTATAAAAGGTACATTTTCACCGTGAGGAGAATGGAACATTCCCTGTTAGTTTTGAGGATCTATTCCGTGTGTACCAAATGAAAGCCGTCGATATTTCTACTTTACGATCATGGACGCTATGAGTATCACACCATATAGCTTGCGCTCATGACTTTTATAGGATTTTGCATTATGTTTTCTCACTTTCAACACGAGTTGCAGGATAATGAGACAACGAGCCGTGACGCATCTACGAAGTTGGGTTTGTCGACCCGAGCTTGTGTCTGCGACCTTAGCTAGGCTTCAGCGGTGTTAGTTGCTAGCTACATCAAGGGGTATTGTGGTGAGTCGAATAAGGACTTCATTGTATTGCCGTACCACGAGGAGTAAGTAGTACTTTTCGATTCAATTACTTATGCACTTAAAACCGTATGTGAACTTATTTCCTTGCACTACATTTTATTTAATAAGCAACCATTGGGTTCTACTCGTCCTCGTTCGAGTGAAAACAGATCTACACATTTAACTTTCGATCGAGAAGAGGCCGATGGCATCGTGATCAAGCCTCCTTTGCGAAGTAAGCACATTATTGTAACCTAACACATCGAGGAATTTAACTACATTTATTTTTTTGACTCAATGGTGCTCTCCAATGTATGTAGGGTTTCTCGGACTATGTTGATGAAGGAGGGCCATACGACGACAAAAAGGGCAAGACAACTGCGGTATAAGCGATTTAAGGTACAAGTGCCTAGCATATATATGATTAATTTTTTGACATCTAATCTTCGTGGGCTGAATTTCTTTTCTCTCTTCACGGTGCCATCAACGAGCAGGCGGTGACCATTATGACTTCTATGTCATGCGTACATGCTCATCGTGGTGACAACTCACAACTTTTCCCTAAGGTATATGTGCGTGCATAATAATATACTTAGCCTTTTACATAGAAATTTTGAAACTGAAATTAATCTGTCATTTCTATTTTGCGGAAGATCAATATCCCCGAGAAGAGTTTAGACAACAAAGCACTCAACAATTTCTGAGACCACTTATGCGTTAGTCTTGGTTAGAGTTATATCGAGAGGATGGCGAGTTTAGAGATCTGAAGCATCCTACTAGTCCATATGTAAACAATATTAATAATATATGTCAATGTGATATGTATCGAGAGGAAGTCCATGTCTTGATTGTCAAGCATGTTTGAGTTGTATATTGTGAGCGACTATGATATATATGTGTTGTAATTAAAGCGTTTACATTACGTGAATGTCATATATGCATCTGTGTTACGTATTGCGAATGTGATGATATATATTATGCATCTTGTTTTAATCTGTGATTTTTGGAGAATTTGCAAAATAGCACACCCCGATGAGTCATCGAATCGGTTCTTTAAGGGAAGTGATTACGATGACCCTCATCGAATCGGTTCTTTAAGGAAGTGATTACGATGACTCATCGAATCGGTTCTTTAAGGAAGTGATTCGATGACCATCCTCATCGAATCACTTCCTTAAAGAACGATTACGATGAGGGGTCATCGAATCACTTCCTTAAAGAACGATCTGATGTTTATCACGATCGGGTCAAAACCGATTACGATAGCTCCACCTCATCACTATCTAAGGACATCGTATCGCCACTAGAACCGATTCTAATGCTAAAAAACCGATTCGATGTGCGATTCTGTAGTAGTGCTCGTTGAGCAGAAGAGCTGTTCTTGCTCGATTGAGGAAGAGAGGCTAATTTTTGCTCTCAAATTTAGTGGAATTCATTTTAATTAAGTGATCTAAGGTTAGTATCTTGATATACATTTCATTTGTAGTTTATTTAGTTGGATATTACGTTGTATATTGCTGTAGGTTGTGAGAATTATTGATTGCATAATAAGCACAATTAGAGCTCTAATCTAGAGACTAGATTTCAATTTACCAACTTTTATATGTATAGTGATTGGTGAGATTAAGATGTAGGTTAAATTTAAGTATTTATGAGGACTAAATTAGTGATTGCATTTAATACGTAGATTGAATTTAAATGTGGTAGCGCTTCATAATTAACTATTGTTTAATCTAATTACTTGAAATTGTTTGTTTATTTGGTGTATATTAATTTAATACTTTTTAAGTAATGCAAATTTACAGACGGACCATTATAACTAATAGCAATTATTTAATTGATTTTAAAAATGATATTTGGATATGGATCTATAATTAATGAAAATTTCTAGATTAATTAGCACTATATAAAAATTAAATGAATAAAATAATTTGTGATCACTTATTGATTTACTGAGATTTTATTTGTTATAAATATTTGTAGATGGACCAAAGATGGATGTATGAAGCGGACCGTCACGATAGAGAGTACTTTAACGATGTGACTAGTTTTACGGCTTGATTTGCGGTACAAGTCAAATAATCGATAGACTATATTTGTTGCTCGTCGTCGATTGCAAGAATTAGAAGCAATTTTCTAACCTTGAGGTGATCCATGCACACTTGCTTTGAAGGGGTTTCAAACTTGCGTATACATGTTGGACCGAACACGGTGAAGATGAGATTGTACATGAAGGGTGTCGACGATCGGGATCGCTGACCATAAAAGTGAAGAGGGGTGTTAGTGTGTAAGGACCCAATTGGAGCTTGCTCACGGAGGTTAGCGTTTGCGGCGTAGAGGTCGGAGGAAGAGACAGAGAGCGTGACACAACAAGTTATACTGGTTCGAGCCCCCTGAGCGGGTAATAGCTCTACGTCTAGTCTTCTCCGGAGGCGGAGGAATCCACTAATTGTGCGTACAAAGAGATGATTATAGCTCGAGACTGAGTGCTCTGTTTGTGTTTACTGGTCTATCGCTAGGGTTTTCTCCTTCGAGTCCTCTGCTGTATACATGCCTTGCGAGGCCTTATATCCTTCTAACGTTCTAAAGCGGTAGGAGAGATTCCCGGAGATCATGGCCTCGCACGTCTCGGAGATGGCTGTAGCTGCCCCGGTTAAGCCGCCCACGTCAGCCTTGACTCCTGCATTCATGGATCTGGTAACGCCGGGGGGCGCGTGCTCTGGTCCCGAGCTAGTCCTCGATTTGGGCGAACGCTGCGCCCGATCATGAGGTCTTAGCGCCCAGAGCTCTAGGTCGTGAGGAGTCCACATAACCAGTCTTGAGTCGGCGCGCCACTCGAGCTTCGAGCTTGGGCCCAGATTGACCGTAAGTTTGACTGTCGGAAGTTTCTTGACCCTCGTCGGCTAGCCCCGAGGCTCAAGATCGGAACAAGGTGCTCGAGGCGACCTCGAGCCTCCGTCTTGGGCGGAAGAAGCGATCTTCCGGCTTCCAGGGGCCCAAGGTCAAGGTCGGCGGAGACCCGAAAGGGCTCGATGATGGACACTGGCAATCTGGGTATACTGCGAGACCACCAAGAGTGATTACGTCTGGCGAGGAGAATCTTGCCGTTGCACTGGTCGAACAAAGGGTGAAAAAAGCGGGCAGAAGGCCACCCCGGACGATAGAGCCAACGACAGGACTCCAAGGAAGCCGTCGTCGGCGAAGGCGGCCGTGCTATGGCGATTCTCTCATGGTCGAGCCCAAGGTTATTGATTTTTGCGATCTTCTTCTTTGGCATCTTCTTTCGCCTGCGGCGACTGCGTCTTTGCGGGCGCCGTTAGGAGCTCAGGTCCTTAGGGGACCCAGGGTTCCGTCATACGCCGAATGACCCGAGCCATCAGCGGGCCTAGGGACCAAGCTCGGGGTATCCAGAAGCGAAGGACGCCGCCACACTCTCCGACACAAGGTACCCGCCAACCCTTGCGAGACAAAGGTCGGTGACGGGCACCTAACTTCTGCGTAGTTCTTCTCGCCTTTAGCTTTATAGTCTTTTCTTCGCCATGAGACCTTGAGCCCCCGAGCTCAACGCTTCGTTCATCGACAATGCGGTTGCCGGGATGGGCTAGGAGTCAAAAGGAGGAGGGGACCACCTTTGAGTTAGTGCCGCCGTTCATCGGGCGAGCCGCATCCATGCGGGCCGGGGCTGAGTCATGATCGTGAGTCCGTCCAAGGTGCCGATGACCCAGTGCAGACGAAGCCTCTCGAGCGGCGATGAAAGCGAAGTCGATGACCTTTGAGCCGTAGGTCGGCGCCTCCACTGCCAAGGCCTCCTCGAAGATGGCACCTATGGCGCTCGATCCGCTGCGAGATGAGGCCGTCTAGGCTGCGCTGCCATGGTCGCCCCGAGCCATGGAGGTCTGAGCGACCACGACCATGAAGTCGGCCGCGATCCGGTGAGGTCGTAGCGAATGGTCTTCTTGAAGACCCGAAGCGAGGTCTCCGGGAAGGGAGCCAAGAATACCCGATCGCGGGGTGGAAGCGTCGTGATCGCCAAAGCGTTAGAGATCGAGCAAACCAAGGTGGAGGAGCTGAAGAAGGCAGTGCGGACCACCACCTAAGCTCGAGGCCGAGCTAAGGAGCTCGAGGACAAGTTGGAGCAGCGGCCAAAGCGGCGAAGAGTGCCATGGCCCAACTCCAAAGCGGCGCCACCGCGCCTCACTCGGCTCACAAAGCCCTTCGACTCGAGGCGAGCTCTCGACCTTGAGGGCTAAGCCCGCGAGCGTGGCGAGATGCTTGCTCGGGATACGGTCGATCTGAGACGGGGTTAGCAAAGCACAAGTTGCACATAAATTTTGTAAGACAAAAAGGTTAATGAGCAAGGCATCTTTGCGAAATGAATTGTGTGCGAGATGAAGTTGTTACGCCCAGTTTAGGACAAAAGTTTTCATTATGTACTTAGCCTTTCTTGAAAGTATACCCTTGCCCGGCCCGTTGGGTCCGAGGTCGGCGGCGCGTGCCTTGGGCACAAGGCGTGAATCGGACAAGCGACCCACGACACCGCAAAGTTGAGGACAGATCCGCAAAAGTAGAGTGACACAAAGCGAACCGATTAAGTAGATGGTCACACCAGTTAACGCTCAAGCGACCGCCAGCGACCCGCGCATTGCTCAGCGATCAAAGTGGCGAGGCTCTACTCGGGCCGGCAACGCGAGGAAACTAGATTGCGAAGAGGTTAAACTACGTTTTAGCTCTTCCTTTGGGGTGAGCGTCAAACTCGCGGCAGCTTAGACTATGAGCGAATGCATTTGCTTAAAGGTAAATGTTAAATGAAAAAGGGGTCTCAGAAAAAAAACGGTAGCAACACAAGACCGACCTTTGTCCTGCAAGATCGAGCGTCGACCTCGAAATTTACTAAGTACAACAATAGAGATCCATAGGGTAAAGCTTAGACCCAAAGATGTTAAGGCCGCCTTTGGGAGAGACTTTTGAGACTCGACCATGACCATGTCTTTCTGTTGCTTGGCATCGAATGTGGGCTTGACTCGAATCTGGCGTTGAGGGGAGCTCGAGTCACGAAGAGACTTCGGCTTATGAGTAGCTCGACCACCGGGGTCATTATTAAGCTCGCGACATTGGCGAAGACCAAGAGCACTTTGTACGCGAGTCGGATTCACGAAACCTCAAACCCAAACCGACACGAAAATATGAGCGGTAAAAAATACCAAGACCAACATAATGATTGAATAATGGCTGTATTGAAATTGAGGATAAAGGTGTTACCACGAGTTTTGAAGGTGGTCAATATTCCACGAGCTAGAGAGCTCTCGCCGCCGGGCATCAGCTAGCAAGCAAGCCCCATGCAATCTGCTAAAACAACTCTATAGGGGCCCTCCTTTGTGGGGATAACTTGTTGGTCTTTGGGCGAGCCACAGAATTAGTCTTAGGGCTAGGTCCCCAACAAGGAGCTTCTAGGTCGTACCGTCGGGGCGCATGTCTGCGTAGAGTTGCGTGTAGTGCGTTGATCGTGCGATGCACGACATCTTACTTCTGCGAGGGTAAGGTCGAGAGACCGTTCTTGCTCAAGTCGATGTGATCGACCAAGTGACTGGCGAGCCTAAGCGTGACCTCTGGAGGCGGGGCGGCCGATGCGAACATAAGCCGGAAGGGTGAAGACCCATTGCTCGCCGGCGATGAGTGCGAACAGAACCATAGGGCGGTGGGAAGTTCGTCCACCTAGGTCTAGCCGTGTCATTGAGCTCATCGATGCTACGCTTCTTGGCGCTTGGACGATCACGTTAAGTTGCGGCGCTCCACCGCTCCATTGCTCTACGGACAAAGCCAGGAAGCATAGCATACTTTGGTGCCTGTATTCTTCATAATATTCTGGAGCGACTCACGGTAAATTTAGTCCCATTATCGGTGATAATTTTACATGGAACCCCATACACGGTGACCACGAAATAAGCGAAAAAAGCCGCCGCCGCTCGGCGTGATGGTCGAGCGGCCCGGCCTCGTTCCCCTTCATGAATGTGTCAATGGCGGCGAACAAGAACTTCTTACCCCTGACGATACCAGTGGGAAAGGGCCGAGGATGTCGTGCCCCCATGTCGAAAAAAGAGCCAAGCGGCGGGATGGTCTTGAGTGCGTGGCGGGTTTGAGCATGGGCTGGCGAGCTCGATATGGATGATGTCACGAGCATCTGAGCCTTGCTTGGCGATAGAACCCCAGGGAAGACCTTACCGACCATCGCCCGAAGAAGAATGTGCTCCACAGAGGCCAAGTGGATGTCATTGATAAAGTACTTACCCTCCTCAGTGTGAAGATTGATGGCGGCGCCAAGGTCTCGGGGCGGCGTCTGGAGGAATCGCGTCATCGGACGAGCGAGATTGGACAGAGATCTGCTGAGGTTGTCCTTCACTGGTGCGTGCACGAGTTCGAGGTCACTCGAACCATTTCTCCGTTTTCGCGCACCTCGGCGAGATACTTTTGTCATCGAGTCTCGGGCATTGGTGGTCTTTCTTTGGCCGGTTGGCCGTGAGCCAGAGTCAATCGCCTTGGCTATCGGACGAGCGCCAAGCGCCTTGCAAACTCGAAGACCCACAAGGAGAGCTCCATACTCGCCACGTTGTTAGGTGCCGAGAACCCAAAGCGAACAACATACCTTAGCTTCGCCGCCGCTGAAGGTGAGAATAATGATTCGGCCCGTGCTGGAAGGCTCTCGGCCGTCGAAGCACATGATCGAGTTTCTCCTCATCATCGAAGGATTGCTTGGAATGAACGGTGGCGGAAACAAAGGGTGTGGAGTCATCACGCAGCGGGGGCCGTGCTCGAGCCCGAGCCACACGAAACAGATCCGTCGGGATCGCCATGCCTCTGAGATCTCGATCTGCACCTTGAATGGCGAAGCCATCAGACCACAGTGGCGCCCGGTTGTCGGCAATCGGGATCGCTGACCGCAAAAGTGAAGAGGGGTGTTAGTGTGTAAGGGACCCAATTCGGAGCTTGCTCACGGAGGTTAGCGTTTGCGGCGTAGAGGTCGGAGGAAGACGGCGAAGGCGTGACACAACAAGTTATCTTGGTTGAGCCCCACTCGAGTGGGTAATAGCTCGTCCGGTCTTCTCCGGGCGGAGAATCCACTAATTGTGCGTACAAAGAGATGATTACAGCTCGAGCACTGAGTGCTCTGTTTGTGTTTCTTGGTCTACTCGCTAGGGTTTTCTCCTTGAGTCCTCTGCTGTATACATGCCTTGCGAGGCCTATATATCCTTCTAACGTTCCTAAAGCGGCGGGAGAGATTCCGGAGATCATAGCCTCGCCGTCTCGGAGATGGTCATATGCTGCCTGTTAAGCCATCACGTCGGCTTTGACTCCTGCATTCATGGATCTGGTAACCGCCCAGGTAACGCTCACAGTCCCGAGCTAGTCCTCTTGGTGGGCCGACGCCTTGCCCGATCATGAGGTCTTAGCGCTCCGAGCTCTAGGTGGTGAGGAGTCCACATAACCCAGGTCTTGTCGGCTGACGCCACTCCGAGCTCGAGCTTGGGCCCCGTTGACCGTAAGTTTGGTAGCCGGAAGTTTCTTGACCCTCGTCAAGGGCATCTAATTGATGATGGTGATGAAGACAACAACTCAACAGCGTTCGAACATACATTTGTGGACACCTAGGGAGGCACGTTCGTCGATAGCCACGAACATGTTGCATGATGGGGAGGAGGACCTCACGAGTGAAAGGGATTTTCAGAAGTTTCAGCCTATGGTAGAGGATTCTACAACACCTTTGTACCGGACTACAAGGAAGAAAAAGCTGCATGTTGTGCTTACGCTGCTGCAATTGAAGGCAAGCAATGGTTGGTCTGATAAAAGCTTCACAGAGTTGTTAGGTTTCTTCAGGGACGTCCTTCCAGAAGGTAACATGTTGCCAGCAACCACGTACCAGGCCAAGCAGGTTGTTTGCCTGTTAGGACTGGAAGTATAGAAAATACACGCATGTTTAAATGATTGCATATTGTATCGCAATGAGTTTGCAAAACTGGATGCGTGTCCCATTTGCAAGGAATCTCGATATAAGCATGGCGATGATGACATCAAGGCGTAACGTAAGAAGAAAAGTTCTCCAGCCAAGGTGGTGTGGTATTTTCCTATAATCTCCCATCTGAAGCATCTGTTTGCGAAGAAAAGGCATGCTAAATTGCTGTGATGGCACACCGAAGAGCGTTAGAAGAATGGAATGCTTAGACACCCTGCTCACTTTGCGCAGTGGAAGAACATCGATAGAAAATACAAGAAATACTTTGCATATGATATGAGGAATATAAGGTTCGGGCTTAGTACGAATGGGGTGAATCCTTTCGGTAACATGAGTAGTAGTCATAGTACTTCATCCTTTCTCCTTGGCTTTGTATGAAGCATAAGTACATTATGATGCATTTCTTTGATCCAAGGGCGAGGCGACCTAGCAACAATATCGATGTGTACCTCAAACTACTAGTTGAAAATCTTCTGGTATTGTGGAATGACAGTGTACAGGTATGGGATGAGTATAAAAGAGAGAACTTTATGCTGCGCGCATTGTTGTTCATAACCATCAATGATTACCCTACTCTTGGTAATCTTTCGGGCTAGACTATAAAAGGATTCAATGGATGTGTCCATTGCTTGGGTAATAAAGGTAGCCAGTGGCTGAAATACTGTCAAAAATGTGTTACATACGGCATCGTAGATTCCTTCGCAAGGACCACCCGTATCTCAACAATAAGAGAGTTTTTGACGATACAAAGGAGACTACTTCAGCTCCGCAACATCGCAACGACAATGAGATATTTGCAGCCATAAAGGATATTAAAATTATCTATAGAAAGGGAGCTAGAAGTACATCAGTCTCAAGTTCCGGTGATACAGCTCCTTTGTGAAAAAACAGATCAATATTTATGGACCTACCTTATTGGCCGCACTTGGATGTTCGACATGCAATTGACGTCACGCATATAGAGAAGAACATGTGTGACAGCTTACTTGGTATTTTACTAGACATACCTAGCAAAACAAAAGATACACTCCACGCATGGATGGACCTGAAAGATATGAAACTAAGGAAGGAGCTGCATCACGAGGACTTGGGTAAATGCAAAAAGTACATTTCTACAGCTTGCTACACTCTTAGCAAGAAAGAAAAAATTAGTGTGTGTGAGTGCTTGCACGGAGTCAAAGTTCCGTCCAGTTATTCTGTCAACATAAAGAGGCTAGTCTCAATGAAAGACTTGAAATTAATTGGTATGAAATCTCATGATTGCCCGCGTAATGATGACCACAGATGCTTCTGTTGTAATTAGGGGTGTTACGCTAGAAAATCTGAGACCAGTTATAAAGTTGTGTTTATTCTTCAGCCAATTTCACGAAGGTCATCGTCTGTTGGCTGGATAAGCTGCAATAAGGCGTGATCCACACTCTATATCGGCTTGAGATGTGCTTCCTTCATCCTTCTTTGATATTATGGTCCATCTCATTGTTCATATTGTGAAAGAGATCTGATTTCTTGGCTCTGTGTTTCTACATCAGGATGTACCCTTCGAGAGGTTCACGGGGTTGTGAAGAAATATGTTCATAATTGACATCATTGGAAGGATGCATTCAGAAGGTTGGAGGCAGAAGAGGTCATTGAGTTCTGCATCGATTACATAGATCTCAAACTGGTTGGTGTGACTGTATCTCATCATAAGGGGAGGCTACAAGGGAAAGGGACGCTAGGTCAGAAATCGATCCATACTAACGATCGTGCTTCATTCACGCAAGTACATTTTACAGTTCTGCACCAATCAGTTGTAGCGACCCCGTATGTCAACATGCATAAGAACATACTAAGAAGAAAAAACCCATTTAAGTCTGAGGTTTGGATCACGAGAAAGCATAGAGATAACTTTAGAGATTGGTTGCTTAGACACATGATGCATACGCAGATAGAGTGTGCTCAATTGAGAGCATTGGCTAAGGGACCATCATATACAATTTTGACATTTGAAGGATCGACATCAATGGATATACATTTTATCACGAGCACAAGATAACAAGAGCACCAACTAAACGGCAATGTCATGATAGATGCCGATGATAGCAATGGCAATATGCAGACATACTACGGATTCATAGAAGAGATTTGAGAGCTTGACAATGGGCTTTTAAAGCTCCCCTCTTGGCGGTGCCAATGGGTCGGGCTCCTAGGGGCACGAACATCGATAAATCTGATATCACTCTAGTGGACTTCAAACACGTCGGATGCAAAGAAGAACCATTCATACTTGCTAATGCCGTTACACAAAATTTCTTTGTAAGGAATCCGGTGGAGAAGGAACACCATGTGGTTCTTCAAGAAAAAAGAAGGATTGTTGGAATTGAGAATGTAGTCGACGAGGAAGACTATAACCAATTCGATGAGCTTCCTCCTTTCAGTAAGAACATCAACCTAGGTCTCATGGAAGACAGAGAGGAAGCTACATACATATGCCGCGATCATAACGAAGGTCGAATTGTAACTTAGTTGTATTAATTAAGGATATGCTTTATTTTGTGTGAAGGTTAACCTTCAATTTGTAATATAAACATTTTGTACGAAGGACATGCTTCAATTTGTAATGTATAAAATATGGATTATTACTATACTATAGATATTTAACAAACAATATTAATATAAACATTTTGTACGAAGGACATGTTTCAATTTGTATTGCACGGATGATTGATTATTACTGTACTATAGATATTTAACAATATTAATATAAATATTAGTTAATATAGTATGCAAGAGGCGGGGACTATCACTTTGCGGTTCCATAATAACACAAAGCGAGATGGTGAGACATCGAGCGGTTCATACCCAAACTAGCAGCGATGGTGTTACATCCTTTGCGGTTAAATACCTAAGCGGCATTGATGGTGATAAATCAATGCCAATTCATAATTAAATAGGCACTGATGGTGTTACATCAGTGCCGGTTCATAATTAAATCGACACTGATGGTATTACATCACTGTTGGTTAGAAAATCAATTAGTAGAGATTATACATCAATGCTGGTTTGTTTGGTTGAACCGGCAGTAATACTCCTTTCTATATAAACATGGCCTCTTCCCCGCACTTATCCATTTTGCCCGTTTCTTCCCTCAATTTAAATGCATGCTCCTAGCCATCACGACCAACTCCGCATCCCGTGCACGCCCTCCGCCAGTGTCGGCCTCCCTGTCGGCCCTCCTCTTGTTGGCCCTTGCCCTACTGCCAGGCCCCTCCTCGTGGCCGGCCCTCCCGAGTTGACCCCTCCCCGTGTTGGCCCTCCCCGCCCCAACTCCTGCCCGTGTCGGCCCCTCCGCGTCGGCCCCTCCCGCATCGACCCCTCCCCATGCCGAGCCCTCCACCTTGCAGCAAGCCCTCGATCTCCTCCTAAGGTAACCCAGTTGGTATTTTTGTATATCTCACAGATTGTTCGTATTTTTGTATTAATCAAACAAGGTGAAAAAGGACTGCATGCATCCCATTGTTGTGCATTGATAATTAGATGACCTCGCAATCTATGGTCAAGAATAATGAAAGCGAAACAATATTACATATGGTTGATTTTCCCTTCCCCATCACCTAGTTTGTATTGTGTTGTTTCTTGGCAATGTGTAGATTTAGATAATATGTTGTGATGGAATGATGAACAAGCATTTATATACAGATGTAATAGTAAGCATTGCTTTATATTCATGTGAATGCATTGTGAAATATTGTAGAGTTTTAGCTAGAAACCACATTAATATATTTGGAAGATATTGGCTAAAAAGGGCATTTAATGTAAAAATTAAAAAGGAATGTTGTCAATTGATGCTAAGATGCGATGGATATACCCAAGAGACATATTGGATGTGTGCTGTGCAATGTAGAGACTAATTGCACACATTTAGTAAGACTTGCCAATAAAGCTGGTGAGGCCAGATACTTCATTTTGGTGCCTGATTTCTTCCATTGAGATCCTCTCCACACTAGTCAAAATGATTTAAATGGATCAAGTCTTAGTCTCCAGTCTGTTCAATTCACTTCTCATAATTTATTCATCTACTTGCTAAATCACATTGTAATGCAATGGACAATGGTTAAATCTAGGAAAACTAATGACTAGAGAATACATCATGAGTTACAAGTGATTGAATGGCATGAGTTGCAAGTGATTGAATGGTATGCTTAGTTGATCTTATAGGTAAAAGCATTAGAAGATGCTAAGCCACTCATTTTGCTTTAAAAAAAGAAAAATCTATCTGGTGGAGTTGGGGTTTATTCTTTGGGGAGGTGAACAAAATCTACCTCAATAATATTGACAACTCAATGTCTAAAATTTATTTGCAAAAACATAAATCTTGATGAGATGAAAGAAAGGAAAATCTATTGGAGTTGAGGAGATGCTGTTGATGAGATGAAATCTTAAATTGCACATTATTTGGTGTACAGAAACATAAATCTTGATGCTCTTAATGCTCTTTATTACTTTATTTAGAATCACAGTCAAAAGCTGCATATGTTTCATTTTATATTTCTAAATTGTTTCCAGCTCACACCGTAGAGTTAGGCAAAGTACTAGATTGGTAGGATGTAAAGATGCCCTCATTGAACTTCCATTTGTTGTCATGTATTCAGCCATGGCATATCTTCAGACCAAGGTTCAAAATCCCGACGAAATATTGGAAATTTCAGCTGAGATCACAAGTGGATCAATGTTTGGTCATGTGCCCTTGGTGTATGTATCTATGTACGTATGTATGTATGTATGTATGTATGTATGAATTCTTACGTTTACTGGTGTATGTATGTATGTATGTGACGAATACTTATACCAAGGGTACCCCACAGCAAAGTATACATCTATTTCAAGATCGTCTATCTCGATTAGATTAATTGCGTGCGTGGCAAGGCTGGGGGAGCTATCTTGGGCTATTTGGAGGGGTATTACCAAGCCTCGTCCCTCACGGATGGGATTATCCTAAATATTGGCTAAAACGCCCAGACAATCCATCTTAGGCCCAAGCTCCGGAAGCCACGCCGAGGACCTGAACCTCGGCCTTATTAGGGCTCCATGAGGCAGTCAGGCAGCCCGGGTCGGGCCGCTACTGCTGAGCTCCAGGCACAGCCTGGTCGGACGCTCTCGCTCAAAGCTCAGGCACAGCCACAGAGTCGTGTCGTCCTCGCGAGGCTCCGGCTTAGCCCTCGGTCGAGACTTGACGAGCTCAGGCTCAACAACCTTCGCCCGTCGCCGGTCGACTCGTGATGCGCACGCCCCACCGGACATAGCGCCCATCTTTGGCGAGATGGCCCGTCCCAAGGTGGCGAGGGTAGTCGAGGTCAAGCACGGTCGCTTCACACCGTCGGTAGCAGCGGAGAGGCAGCTCCCTCTCGAGGTAACCGGGGCTCATCGTCATGGCGTCAGCGTCAGAGCGTCTGGGAAGGCGGTCGTGCTGCCTTCCCAGCGGGACACTGTCCGGTGTCTACCAACCAGGCGTAGAGCAGCGGGGACTGTCAATCATCAAGATCGAAGACCGGGAACTCCGGCGTGGCGTACTCCTACCTTTTTCTCCATCTCACCATGTTACCCGCCCCTCCGTCTATCACTACACCATGCCCTAAATATACCAGCGACTTGTGCATAAGCTAAAAGCCACCTATAAGCGGCGGCATGTCTGTCGATAAAGCTTTTCCAAGCGACAGAGAAAGTGCGATGTAAAGTCCTGTCGATAAAGGTTTTTAGCGACAGACAAATCTTCTGAAGCAGAGACCGTTTGCCTTTGATTTACTACTTTTGACGGCAGACAAATCTTTATCGACGGACATCTTTTACCCAAGCGGACCAAAGCTTTTACTACGAGATGTGGTAGCGCTAAAATTAATTTTCCATTTTAACTAGTTTTTAAAATCAACAAACCTAATAAACTCATCTTCAATAGTATAATATATTGGAACACGAATGTATACAAGTGTATATATACATACATGTTCAATCGAGATCAACAATCATAACACATAACTAAACATCCACATTATCACTCAAGAATATCAAATAGAATTCATTCCATTCGGTTATATTAAGATACAAGTCGATTACCATCTTTTTACATCAACAGCAGTGAGTAAAAAAAATCACAAAATCAATACCGTCTTCACAAATAGCAGATTTCACCGCTAAAAGGAAATTCTGCCCAAAACACATGCTCATGCTTACTTTAAAGGCTAAAAGCTAATCTTGATGGCGAAGGACCGGTGACTCCTTAAAATTTGTTGCATTTATTAGTCCTTATGTCACGTTCGACAATCCTCAAACAATTAAGGTCCATGGTGACTCTGCAATGTTGTGAAATTTTCTTCGAGATAGGCAATCATTATAAGAGAAAATCATAGGAATGATTGCACGGGCAACTTATTTAACAACATACCACTGGCTGATATTATGTATGGCACTTAACATGCATCGGATGTAATAGAAAGCTTAAGACCTAAACAAAGTGCAAAGCCCGAGCAAGCGAGATTCATTGCCAATATGACTTGTGCTGAAGCAGATCCTCCTAGTCATCTAGCAATTATCCACACCTGGTTTAACTACTCCACTTATTCTTTATTTGGATATAGACATATGATGAGCAGATAATTGGTTACACATTTATAATAGACATATCTGAAAATTTTACCTCACGAGCAATTATTTCGGCCACCATCAACAACTACTTTCCCATTCACTTTCGTGTTGGAGTACAAAATAAGTGAATTGAATGATCACCCAAAATAAGCACCGACCCTTCAAGTCAACGGTCCAAAAAGAAATAACAATAACAAGGAGATCTTCCGCCTCGAGAAGGTGAGAAGGCAGAATGCATCTTTACGTACACAAGAAAAAGAGGCCATTGAAAGCGGAATTAACTTGGAGTGCGAAGAAAGAACAAAAAACTATTCAAATCTTGGTTAACATCACAATATTTACATTTTTTTCCAGGATGAAATGAACACATGAATAACAAAAGTCACTATAGAAGACATCATTATCTTAAATTATGGAACAATCTGCCCAACTTTATAAGTATGGAAATGGAGCAACAAAATGAGAAAGAATCATGAAATGTCCCTAGAGTAGTAAGGAATGCTAGCATGTTATCGCAGGCTTCATGACTACTAGCGATGACAAATTCCGTTCGAGTGATTTACATCATATTAGGGAAAAGCAGGAGATCCTGATATCGGACAAACTATAGACATCTTGTCCTATACATTACATTGCAGACATGACTTCCCTTGTCATTCAAACTTGGTTCAAATTTTCTCTGTCAAACAAAGACCAGACTCATTGTTTACAAATTTTCTCTTACCAAAATTTGGTAGTTTGTTCCTATTGAGCTTGTAAAAATCTTGTTATAATAAACAAATCGATATATGTCATCTAGCAAATCGAGTACAAAGCTTTAGGAAATTCCCTTGTATGGTGCATACACCATATCTTTTCACATGTTATCTTGAGCGAATTTCAATTTCAATAAAGAGCAGTGATGACATCAAGTAATAGAGAGGGAAAAAGGTCAAATAAGATTTACCTTAAGATCTAGCCATTGTTCTTGTAGATTCTGAACATAGAATAAATTCCTAAATAAGATGCATGAAGGAATTGAAAAAAAGGAATAATAAGGCTATTCAACATAATGGCAGCTACAAAAACAAAATGAGGCTGAAAACTCACGGTGTAGTGTAAGGGCAGTATGTGTGTATATTAAAGTGAAAACTCATAATTAACTTGAATATATTAAAGACTCAAATGTGTAAGAGCCGTATGTGTAGTGTCATTCAATTATGTATTAGTACATAGATTGAAAAATCACGAGAAGGAGGGGCACCACCCTTAATTAGTCGTTTTCATGATCACATGTGTGTGCATATCAAGACATAACATATTCTTGCATGCACCTATATATATATATATATATATATATATATATATATATATATATATATATATATATATATATATATATATATATATATAAACAAACAAAAATGCCATCTTTGCTATAAATTAGATGAGCAGAGTTGCTATTGTTTAGTCCAAATCTAACCACATTGAAATCACACTACCCATGTCCCATCCACTGTATACTAGCTTCGGACATCCCAAATATATATACCTCATTATAACATATCATCATTTACAATATATTATTAAATTTCAGAATAGTTGACAAATAGCTAGGCTTTTTTTGTCATTGCGTTGGCTTTTCAAAAGCTCTTAACTTTTTCCTACTTTTGGATAGCGGCTAGTTGAAAGCATCTTTTTGGGGCCATAATGACAAAAATATAGTGGTGATGACTTCCTATTAAATAGGAGAAAAGGGCCACCAATCAGTTATTAGTACTTGAAAGAACAACTGAATAAAGATGCACTTGGTGAAGCCTTCCAAATCTGGAATGAAAATTACATAAGAGCCTCATGGGAGGTCTCCATCAATGGTTTGTGACTATATACATTTGATCCGGCATTCTTGATCTGCACCAAAAGTAAAAAAATCGGGAGAAAGTCCACTTTTTTGTATAACATTTATATTTTAACCCTAACAAATTCAATATGGAAGAAGTGAGAGCTTCAATTAAATAAGCGAAGTTTAAGCGGTTAGAAAAGAAAAATTTGAAAATATCAATTCTTGAACACAATAACTTTGATTGAACGAATTATTCTATACACAAGCGATGTATGCATATATCATACCTGAGAACTATGAAATGTTTCAGATATAGAGCAGAGAAATTATCAGATGAACATCGGTGACATTCATAGCGGCCGATTTGCATATTTGTACATAAAAAACGAACAAGAACAAAGTGCATGTGCAGATATTTGGAGAGGGAGGGGTGGCTATGTACCCAAATATCAATATACTTCAGCTTATTCGTGCAAAGTCACAAGTGCCTTTACATCTTTTCATACAGCAACATCACAGGCGGCTCCTGTGATAATACAAATGGGAACAACGACAACTAAGAAGTCAAATCGTTGCCTTGTAATATTTTCATGAGAAAACATAATTTATGAATAGAAAACTTTAATGGCAATATAAGAACCAAGCAGCTCAGTGATGAGGTACCCACACATCTTGCTCTCAGAATGCCTTTTTCCAAGTCACAGACTCTGATTCTACCCTTTATTTGTAGGGGATGTTTGCATGTCAAGGAAAGACTAAGCTAATATCAATTGTAATTTGTATGTTCTCCTTTTCATCCTCTTTTAAAATTGCTCAAGAACATCGAAACATTTCATTTGTTTGTGGTTTCAAATTTCATGAAAGACCTCTTTGGTGACGATGATCTATAAGAGATGGCACCTACATTGAGTACCTATGTAGGATAAAATTACAATAAGCGTAGGAAGTGTTAAATGGCAATAGGTGGATTACACATAAATTAATGATAGGTCAATAGGTCATCAAAATAAGAAGCGGGGGAAAAAGAAAAAGCAATTAAATGAAATGTGCCATGCAAATCAGTTTGTCATGCATGTTAGTCTCGAATAAATACCCATTTTATTTATGATACAAAAACAAGTAACACAGTCTTTCTATACGATCTTGAAGCGGATTACAACATATTATCTTGGCCTTGAAACTCCTTGGCGAGTGCATATCCTATACCTATTTAAGAACATACAAAAGGATAAATACCGCGAAACCATTATTTGAGCATTTTGTATAATTATCAATGCAAAAGTGTCTACATGTAACTCGGGACAAACAAGATGCTAAATTCGAGTTTTGGTGCCATGAACCTATTAGATGCGCATTTGGTTGAGTCCTCCACCAATTCTAACGGGCATATGGCGATGCGACTCTCTTGGAGCGGCAATGCAAAATATAGTATTAGGCTGTAATGCAGTAGAATCATATTGAGGAAACATTACACGCATATACATGTATGTCTGATGGCTCTGTGCATTGAATTTGCATGAGCGGCATTTCTGGATTAGTACATTAGAGCACATATCTGAGACATACGGATAGGGATTACCGAATTAGTAAATTCAACCATAAAAACAACAGCAAGAATAAGATATACTTTGATTATTGTTACAGTGATTCTTATTCTGAGATAAACTACATATTCCTATTACCAAAAAGTAAAACAATGTTGATACATTTCCCCAACCTGTTCCTCTACAATCACTAGCCGCCATTGGTTCTTACAAGAGACATGCGACCTTAGACTAATAAGCTGAAACTTTCTGACAATATTTGCGGAGGTTGAATAAGTGTCCATGAACTACATAAATAAACCATTGAAGCGACAAACAACAAACATGACATACTCTCGGCAAAAAAAAATACTTAACATTGTTCGATTTGTAAATGGAGCAATTACTACCTAGCAAGCAAAACGTATACTTTTGACTTGATCACACCGCAACCAGGAGATGCCATCGAAATGCAAAGCAAATACCGTAGGCATTACAACAAGCACTGGCGGCGAGGCCAAAACATTGGAGCATTAAAGCAAACACCTTGAATCCTTGCTATGGTTGGTTACCCTTGCACTCCATTGGCGACTGTCTTGATCTGGCAGTGAAAGAGGTCGTCGGAGGAGTGGTGCCAAGAGAAAGCAGACGGACAGTAGCCGGCGAAGTCACGTCAGGCTCAGGGAAGCGGCAGGCCAGCAGACATGAGCTGGCCTTGGTCAGCCGAGGTAGCGCCTTGGAGAACACCTGTGAGGAGGGAGGCGCTAGAGGAAGCCGGCCAGTCACCAGTCGCGGCAACCCGAAGCCAATGCAACCCGACGAGAAGAATGCCGAGGACGAGAGGTGGCCGTCGGGAAAAGCGGAAGTATACGCCAGTGATCGGCGTAGGTATGCGACTATGAGAGCACTGGGAGCGGCCTTGGCAGCCTTGAATGGTCGAGAACCCTTCGGGAAGGCGGAGCGGAAGAAAGCGGCGCTGGGGCCGCCGAGGAGGCGGCCTTGAGCAGGAAGAAGCTAAGGCGGTATAAGGGCTGGAGTCGGAAGGTGGGCACTAGGGAAAATTTTAGAAAGCTGGTTTCCATAGCGTGAGCTTTTAGGTTAGAGAAATTTTGGAGTCTCATGTGATATACTGCTAAATTATTTAAGACTTTTAGCGGGTCTAATGTCAATGACAGACGATCGACTATAGATATAAAATGCCGACCGCGCGGCGTGTTGCTATATGTCTATAGCATTACCCGACAGACGAAATGTCCTTTGTTTGGGGGCGCATTAGCGGCGAGCGCTTCTGCCCACAGAACTTTTCGACATACCATTTGACTATGAAAGTCAAGTTTCGCAGCGGTTATGCATCTCTAATTCTAGGGCGTGGTGTAGTGTATATAAAGGGCGGGACCCTCGGAGAGGAGGCGCCCATTCCATTAAATTCCATCACTCTTCATTCATCTCACCGATCGATCGGCCATCGCATCAAGCCATCAGGCACTGGCAAACACACACGAGCCCCTTCACTCCGGGGCCGAGCGCTAAGGAACTGTCCTTAGCCTCCGATCGTATCGAGTGCAATCCGCGCACCGAGCAATACAAGAACACATATGAAGCTGGGCGTAGGGGCGTTCGGCCCGAACGATATACATCTTGGGCTTCTAGAGTCAACCATCAAGAGAGAGGCGGCCTTGGCCCTATACCTACAAATTTGCTTGCGGTTGTACGAAACACCGGCGGTTTGCCACACGGTAAGGGGCGCTTAGCGCGTCATCGTCCTCGTCTCCGGACCCCGATAACCTCGCTTGATGGCCCTACTTCACCGCGGCAACGCGTTTCGATCAATAAATTTGGATCGCCCGGCTCCCAAGCCCGTCGCTACTCAGCGGAAACTTCGCGCTTTCGTCCTAAATCACCTCTCGAGTCGAGCTTCTGCCGAGCACAGACTCCATCACCAACGTCTTGGCGACCCGACTCAAAGGCCCTTGGCGTGGACCTCGGGCAGAACTGTCGCCAGCTTGCACCCCATCTGGTGTGCGGCGCTGGCAACCCTGCGGGTAGAGCTTCCCCGCGGGCTTACTGACTCGTGGCGATGGCGGAGGCTACGCAAGCCCTCATCCTGGCTGCTGGAGAGTCTCCTCCCGGCAACTCAACTCCGGCCTAAACCTTGAACACACGCCAGACGAGTTGTACTCTCGCTTGAGTGCAACATGGCTGAAGCGAGGCCGACCGAGCGCGACCCCGTAAGTCAGGGAATCACCGCCCGGCGTGCCAAAAGCGCGAAGCCGGAGGAGCCTCGGGATCGCCACACAGGCTGACCAGCCTGTGAACAATTTGGAGAGCTCAAAAGGCTCGGTGGACAAACTCCGAGGCCCCACACCACGCTGGCGGTCTTGTGGCCATGCATATGGTTCAGAGAACCAAGCTGGTAGGAGTGCGGTGGTCTTCAGTTCTCCATCAGAAGCCAAAATGGCCATTTATGCTTGACAATATCTTGCTCCACGGCATTCCCGAGCCGATGGCCCCGAGGATATGGCCACGTCTGAGAACAACCGAGGCTTTTAGTAGGCGTGTTGCCGTCCATAAACCTTCCGTCGATTGGACTTCGCCGGCCGAGCGATCGGCAAGACACTCAAGATGCGCCCGTTTGATTGCTGAGGAAACAGGTGGACCTTGGGACTCCAGGTCGAACCATAAGCGTCTTGGTTCTGACCTAGCGGAGGAAGTCCTCTGTTGGCAGGTGGTAGACGGATCGCCTCCGTCGACCAACGAGGGCGGCGCCTTGCCCGATGGTAAAGTCCTCCCTGCACTGATCGAAAAAGACCTCTACGAAGAACCCCTCAGGGGCCTCGAGAGCGCATTCAGGCGGACCAAGGGAAGCAGCTACTACTCGGCATCCATGCCGGCATCTGCGGCCGCCCGCTTTGTAGCGGTGAGATTAGGGCAATTCTATCCCTAAAACTCCCCCTTTATTCCTTCCTCTCAAGCCAAATCCTCAGAGGTTCAAAGTCACGGCGTGCCGTCTACATCACGATCTTCATGCCACTCGGGTTCTTGTACGTACTTGCCCAAAAAGCGGCGCCCGACCGACCGCCATAACCCCTTAGCGGCAACCTTTAGGCCTAAGGCGCTCACGACCTCGCCCCAGCGCTCACGATTATGAAGTAGCACTTTGTGGCAAAAGGAAGTACTGCTGAAGTGGTCCTTAGTGCGACCGGGGGCGCCTTTGGGTTGTCAATACCATTACTATCTTTGCGTTTCCTGATAATGTCGGCCTTTCATGCCTATGCTCGAACCACGGCCAGGTTCCTAGAGACTCACGGTCATCAGCGAGTGCTCATCACGAAGGGAATGCAAGATATCGAACAGGGTATCCAAAATACATTACATCACACAAAAACAAAGTTAGGCACGGCGGCAGGATCCTCAACGGAGTCATCATTATCAAGCTATCGTATGCGCTCACTGGCGGCCGCCCATATTTATACCCTTGTCTCGCCACCGCGCGCTCTGAGTCGCGTCTGCGTCGTCTGCCTTCAATCTCGGCGATGGTGCCAGCAGGTCGAAAAGAAGTGTCGGGGGGCTGGTAGCGGCGAGCAATGCGTACTCCGCCACGTCGGCAGGCGATTCCATGCCTTACATGACGAGCGCTCGCAGAAAACCTGCAAGGCGGTCGGCCAAAAGGCATCGACCGCTGGGTGGCCGAAGCGTCACCAACAGGTGCTGATCCGTGGCTCGTTAAACGACCCCAACGACTCTAGGCTCCTGCTCATGCTCTCGAAGGTGGGCGGGCGTGGACAAAGGAGCCTCACGCGAGGTCGGCCTCCTGCGTCACGCTTCATTGACTCTCCCCAAAGTCCTCGGCTCGAGGCTTTGCTTGTCGCCACATCCTGCGCCGTGGCAGCTTCCCTCTCGGCTGACCTCGGCTCGAGCCCGTTGCACCTGCACCTCCTCGCGAGTCTTCGCGAGTTCCTCCTCAGCGGCGACTGAGCTCGAGCCACTCTTATGATGCCTCACGCTTCTTGGGAGGCGGCCCTTCGGACTTTGGACATTGAAGGAGGCCTCCAGGCCTCTTCGCCAGACGCCGATTCCTTGCCGCGCTCTCGTTAAGGCGTGGGAGCCCGTTCTTCGCAATCGCCTCCCCACAAGCGGCCCGGGAGGATGCCACCCAGGCGGCTCTGCTTGAGAAACGGCAGGCTCTTGAGACAAAGAAGAAACAGCTCGGCGTCGGCAACACAAAATCAAAACCATCGGAAAACTGCAATGAAGGGAATCTCTGACGAGGATCCTTGTGCTGGAGGATTGTCGTGGCGGGGTGATCCTGCCCTCTCACGCTGACAGGGGACCCGGCGTCAATCTGGGGCCTCTGCGCATCAGGCCCGTGTCGCGTTGCCGCCTCCGCTTCCGGCCCTACGGTCGTCACCGGCGTCCGTCATCTGTCGTTAAGGCGAGGCCCTCTCCTTCTTGCATTGCGGCAAAGCGTGGGGAGGCAAAGGTAGGTAAGGCGGCAAAGCGCGACCACCCTCGAACACTCCATGCGATATTTATAGAAGTCGGGCGGGAGGCGGCAGGCGAGTATTTGCATCGGAACGAGCACGTAGCGCGCATTAACTCCGCACAGTAGCGACGGGGCAGGCGCCCTTTCCACTCCTCCCGCTACACATTAAAAATCGATGGGGCGGCGAGGCGGAAGGAATACTTTCTCCGGACAGACTAGCGGTCGCGCCCCTCGATTCGGCTCTGGGCGGGATTGGCGCACCGACAAAAGCAGCGAGCCTGCATGGGCAGCTGCGGCCTGGCGGCGAAAAAGCCCACCAGCTCGCCACCACAGTGGGCTGGCGATGGGAACTGACTTCTACGCCTTGATGCGCGGAATAAAAAGTTAAGGCGACTCTATCACAAAACTTGTCCATTCCCTTGCAAATTTTCTATCCCTCAGAGTTCAAGCTTTGCGTGTGACCTGACAGCAGTCCCCACGCATCGCTTCGAGGCTGCAAGTTCACACACTTACGGTCGGTGACTGTTGCTGTTCGGTTCCCCTAAGCGGTAACCCTCTCGGCAGAGTGCTCGGCCCTCGCCCTCGCCCGAAAGCTGATTTAAAGTAACGCCCAGCGGAAGAAGGAAGTGCCCGTGCGGTGCGATCCATAGATGGTCGGGAACACTCCTTTCCCACGCAAGTGTAGTCGAACGATTTATACTTAAGTTCCTACACTCACATGGGTCGGTGACCCGACCGACTACTTGGTCCTCCCTAGCGGTAACCCTCTCGACCCAAGCACTCGGCCTCGCCCGCCTCGGTTGTGAAGTAGTGCTTTGCGGAAGAAGGAAGTGCCCGTGCGGAACGATCCATAGCCAGTTGGGAACACACCTTTTCCATGCCGAGTGCAAGCGAACGTTTTGTCCGCTAGGTCCCTGTTTTTTCTTTGGGCTTTCCTCAAAGGTGTTAACATATCGACCTACGCTTGTACAACCCCCGGGTTTCTAAAGCTATGGTCATCGAATGTCTATCACCTCAGGGAAGTACAAAGGATAAAATCGGACCTACGGAATGGCCCGACTGGCCAAAGCGATAAAGTGAACTTCGGTCCATTACACGACAAAGTTCTTCACATGGCTAAAAGCAAAAACATCTAACTTTTTTTTCGCTTCCGGAGGAAAGCGCTTTGCGGCGACATCCGGCCGGTGGTCATTGCGACGTGCGGGCCAACCTGGGTATTGAACCCATGGACCTCCCCGTCAGTTCGGTCCGCGGTGGTCCTACCGCTAGCGGTGGCGAGGTCAATGACATCGTAGTGGGAGAAGATGAAGATGAGTGCCGAAGAACCTCCGAGGATGATCCCCTCGCTCATCAAGCTTCGGCGTCTTGCCGGCCGCGGGCTAAAGCTGGCTGACAAGCGAGCTTCGGACCTTACCTGAGGTTCAAATCACTCGATTCTGAGACCTCTGGCCGACCCTCGAAGGAGTCACGGCCGTGGTCGCTTCGAGCAACTCTCCGCTCCTTGACCCCTTCACCAACATAGCCGCTTTCGGCAATCCGCCTCGTCGCGCTCCATCACCGCCAGTTGCCGCGCCTCCATGGCGTCACAGAGATCCTTTTGCAAAGTCTGCGGATCGAAGCAACACCAAAAAGCACGCTCGGCAATCCACGATCGCGGAGGCGGAGCGGCGTTAAAGCGCTTACCGCTAGAGCAAGCATCGGCCAGAGCAAATGCCGGTCAGCGAGCATTTCTTGGTTGAAGCACCGCCGCGATCCGTTAAGCGCCATGCCACGCCGTTGGTGACACGTATCGATCTCTAATCATTTCCTTTCACACTTAAATTCCTCCATGCGCATTAAAACCCGCCGAGGCGTCGGCAAATCACAGACAGCGTGCCTCACAACCTCTCGATCTCGCGCGCGCGGCTGGCGGTTGGATCAAAAGGTATAAAAAGCCCACGGGCGCTCTGACCTCGAGGTGGCGAGAGGCCTGAAATAGCTCACACCAGCGACAAGCCTAAGCGCTGCAGTTCCCAAGGCGGATCCACAAGTGGATTCGTGCTCGCCTATGAGCCAAAGCGGCGAGGATGAGGACAAAGCGAACCCCGGTGGTCTCTAGTTGGGTTGGCGAGCTGACCCAATCGTCTTAACTTCGTGTCAGAGACCATACTTCCTGATCTCCATGGACCCGTCGGCCAGGTGGCGGCCAGGTATGCTCCGGGTCGTGGACGGCTCGAGTCCGATCTGGGATCGAGTAAAAAAGGTTTTATAGGTCGCCCCGGTAGTCGGACACCAGGCGCAGGGATCGTCCGCTCGGAGGTCGCGTGATCTCCGGGGTCCACTCGGATAACCCGTTAGTAGCTCCACGAGCCACGGTGTTCAAACCTCAGCGCTTAGTAAACACGCTCTTGCTCACCCCTCTCGGGTCCCACACTTGCGGGCCGGGGCATATTCATAGAACGAGCAGGCGGCTACTCCTCTCGCGATAGCCTCGCCCGGCGAGGACTTCGGGGCGGGCGCCCGCCGCCTACCTCGGCGTAAAACCCGGCGCTTCTGACTTAGCCGTCCGGCTACGGCGTAAAAGCGAGCACTTTCGGGAACCGGAACCTCGCGAGGCATTTGGACATCCTGGCCGTAGGGGCGGCGTCTAGCTCTGACGTAAAGCGAGCACTTTCGGGGAACCGGAACCTCGCCGAGGCATCGGGACATCCCGTCGGCCAGGGGGCGCATCTAGCTTCACGGCGTAAAGCGAGCACTTTCGGGGCGAGAACCTCGCCGGAGCATCTGGACATCGGCTGGCGAGGCGCGTCTAGCTACTGTCGTAAAGCGAGCACTCGAGAACGAGAACCTCGCCGAGGCATCTGGACATCCCGCGATGGAGGCGGCGTCTAGCTTCTGACGTAAAAGCGAGCACTCGGGGAACGAGAACCTCGTAGGGCATCTGGACATCCCGCAAGCCCAAGGCGCGTCTAGCTATGACATAAAGCGAGCACTTCGGGGAACGAGAACCTCGCGAGGGCATCTGGACATCCCGCAAGCGGAGGCAGCGTCTAGCTATGGCGTAAAAGCGAGCACTTTCGGGGAACGAGAACCTCGCGTAGGCATCTGGATATCGCCGCCGGCAAGGCCGCGTCTAGCTTCGACATAAAACAACGCGGATACTAGAGCCTGTCAAAGGCATTTGGGCGTCATGGCAAACAACCAAGCGTCGGGATCCCGCAAGCCAAGTGGGATGCTTGCCGCCGAAGTAACCCGACCGAGCTCTCAACACTTTGCTGCAGGGGCTCGGGGCTACTACACCCCTGGGTGCACTCCACGCCTTACCCGGTCGGAAAGCGACCGATAAAGTCGATGTCAGACTACCGACCAAGGCCGACCTCTTCCATCCACTCGGGGCTCGGGGCGTCGCATCGTCCTCGCTTACGCTCGATGGAATATCTGCCGTCGAAGTAACGCGAGACGGATCGACACGCTCGGGGCTACCTGCCGGGTGTGCTGGCAGCAACGCCAGATAAGACCGGCCGATCAAGTCGGACGGGCTCAAACCACCAGGCGTCTACCCCAAAGGACTGTTAGCTTCGTGCGCCGCAACCATGTGGCGAAGACCGTGGATCGCCTGAGGCGAAAAAGTTTTCATCGAGCAAAGGCTATATGATGCGCAAGTTACATACAAGCCCCATTACTGCGCATTGTATCAAAGCTAAGCAGAAGACATCAAAGAACGACATAACACTCTGAAACGCGGCGCGCGCGGAACCGCCTCGATGAGGCGTCCCTAGCCTTGACAAGCCGGACAGCGTCGTCGGCCGCGACATGACAGCGGCAATGTCGCGAGCAATGGCGTCTTGCTCAGCCCATTCGGCTGGGCAAGCTCGAGGTCCTCAAAGCTCGCCCGAGAGGCCTCGGCCGAGGAAACCGGCGCATCATCATCTCGAAGTGAACACCGGGTTCCGTCCTTGGGAAAGCCATGAAGGTGAGTCTTTGCAAAGCAATCAAAGACCCAAAAGCGAATGGCTCGTCCAACTCCGCTAACACGTGCCATCCTCGTATATATTCTCAAAACCGCAGCGGCGGTTCACGATCAATGGGGCGCCAAGCGAGCGTCACCATGCATGCAAAGATCACGCTTGGCAAAGGCGATGGGCCCATCGGGAACGCCGCAGCGTTTGGATGGCCGAAACCTCTTGGCGAATACTTATACTAGGAGTACCTGACAAAGTATACATCTATTTCAAGATCGTCTATCTCGATCGTTACTTGCGTGGCAGCAAGGCCAGGCGCGTCTGCGGAGCGGCTGGAGAGGTATTACCAAAGCCTCAAATCCCTCACGAGATGGGATTATCCTAAATATTGGCTGAAGCGCGGACAATCCATCTTAGGCCCAGCTCCGGGCCCGCCGAAGTCACGAAAGACCCTCGGCCTCGTTCGGGCTCGCTGAGCAGTCCGGCACAGCCCGGGTCGGGCGCCCCCCTGAGCTCAACCCCACTGCCCGCAGGTCGGGCGCTCCAGCGAGCTCCGACACAGCCACGCGGTTGGGCGTCCCCTTGAGCTCCGACACAGCCACAGGTCAGACGTCGGACTTTCCGGCGAACTCAAACTCAGCAACCTTCGCCAGCGTCGTGGTTGACTCGAGTTAATCGCTTTACCCCGGACCACAACGCCCATCTTTGGGGCGGTGGCCCCTTCCAAAAGGTGGCGAGGGGCGCAGGGTCAACTGTGATCGCTTCACTCCGTCGGTAGCGGCGGAAGCAGCTCCTTCCCGGCGGCCAGGGCTCATCATCCGCGGCGTCGGTGTCTACAGTGTCACGAAGGCGGTCGCGTGCTTTCCCAATGGGACAACTTGTCCATTGTGTCCTACCAACCCGGTATGGGGCAACAGGGACCTGTCAATCATCAAGGCAAAGAAGACCGGGAACTCCCGGGTGTAGCGTACCCCTACCTTTTTCTATATAAAGGGAGGCAGGACCCTCAGGGAGGGGGGCGCCCATTCCATTCGATTCCATCACTCTTCATTCATACCGATCCCGGTCGGCCATCCCGCATCCAAGCCATCCGACCTGGGCAAACACACCCAAGCCCCTTTACTCGGACGAACGCTAAGGGCCTGTCCTTAGCCTCCGATTGTATCCCAATGCAGATCCGTCATGCCTCGAGCAATACAAAGAACACCATGAGCCGGACGTGGGGCCCATTGAACGTTCAAGTATACATCTTGGGCTCCAGTCAACCATCAAGGAGAGGGAGCGCGCAGCCCTATACTTAGAAATTTGCTAACTGGTTTGCTGCGCTGCAAGAAGCGATATGTTTAATGGTGCCATGGATGTATAATGGTGCCTTTGATGTATAATGGTGGCATCGATGTATATGATTTATATTTCACATCTGCCTTACTTTGTTTATCGTTTCCTACATGCATGTTCCATGATTACCTTTGTATAGAATAGTGATTACGCCTTATATATGCAAAACATTGATATTAGCAACTCTAACGCACGACAAAATGGTGATTGCACCTTATATATGCAAAACGGTGATATTAGCAACTCTAACGCACGACAAAATAGTCATTCAAGTTGTGCGAAGATTCATTTTATGGCTTTGTTAATTTAAAATTTCAGATAAACTTGCTGCACATGGCCTCTAACAGGGGACAAGTCTTTGGATAATGACGAAACCCTTGAACCAAAGCACAGGTAAAGCCCGACAAGGTTCCTCAACCTAGAAGCAACAGGAGGCAACAAATGTACACGAGGTAATTCTTTAGTAGGATGTGCTTCACGATGAAATTCTTCACGTGAAGCGGGGTAACTCTCTAGCGAGGGCCAAATGACTAATGAAACGGTCAAAATCTGAGGGTTAGACATAAGGTGAGCGGGCTGACGCCGTGGCGAGGTCCAGCAAGTTCTTGGACGAGTGAGCGAAAGGTGATTGTGGAGCTTAATGTAGTTGGGGAACTAGCTATACCCGCATCATTGCTTGGGCCGTATCGGACAGCATGTAGGGTCCTAGCTAGAGATAATGTGCCCATCACGTACACATCATGGACACGCCGTGGCGATTGCCCGTCGTATGTTCTCGATGACATCAAGGAAACATTGTGGATAGAGTTGACAGCCAAGTTCTAGTTTCTTGAAGATCAGTTGGAGCTTGCCAAGAAACATACACTAACCATCATGGGATCTACATGGAAGAATTGGAAGACAAAGCTAAATAAGGAGTATGTAAAGAAGAATCAAATGCCGGACTTTAATAGATACCCGAGGTTAGAGCAATTTTGGGATAAATTCATGTATTATAAGAATTTTGATGAAGCCCAGGCTATCAGCCAACAGAACAAGGCAAACTCGGACAAGAACAATTACCCCCATGTGCTAGGCATCAGTGGCTCTGTGAAGAAAGTACCCAAGTGAGATGCATGGAAAGAAGAGCTAACTCATAGTGGAGTTGTTCCTGCGATGTCCGAGATGGCCCCAAGATCAAAATCTTGGTTTGCTTGCAAGAGGCTACTCTACAGCCGGATGATGGCGGCAAGCTAAAAGCGAGAAAGACGAGGAAATCTCGAAGAAGATCGCAGATGTCCACTCCCATGCTACCCAGGGCTCCTTCCAGCCAAGAAGGGAGAACGACGAACTAACATGTGCCTTGGGTAACAAAGAGCACCCTAGTCACACTAGAGGGTTCGGCTTCATGCCCTAGAAAGTAACATTCCCAAAGGATGCCAAAATTTATAGGCGTCTGAAGAAATTCAGACAAGAATAGTTGGATGCACGTGTATGAGAAATAGAAGACTATAAGCAGAAAAAGGAAATGCAATTAGAAGAAAAGATGCAAAAGATGCAAGAAATGGTAGCAAATGTGCTCAGCGAATGTTAGTCACATGACTTCGGCCACCAGCTCCAGAGTGTCCCCCGGTGCTTGTAAAAGTAACCAAGCATCCGCGGGCCCTCCCGAAGAGGACTCAGCTTGTAGTTTTCTTGTGGACAAAATCGTAGAGCCGGCATATTGCGGTCTGCTTTTGCGTGTGAACATTACCATTAAGGTGGTTGAAGGGGTGGCTTAGCCCATGCATCGAGGCGGATGTTGCATAACCACCCAATTCCTCGAGGATACGCCCGAATGTCGATGGGCGGCATGGTTGCCATGATACCATAAAGTTGAGGTAAAGATCCCAAGCGCGGAGGAAAAAATAATCTTGGACAAAGCCTAGGCACATTCATTGCATGGCGCAAGCGCTACATAAAGTTTGTCTCAGATGACAACGACGACGATGATCATAATAATGATGACGAGGCGGACTATCCACCCAGAAAAAGTCCTCCTCCAGCGTCACCCAAAAAAGTCCTGCTCTAGCGCCATAAAAAAATAATCAAAGAGCATCGCAGTCTCAAAATTCTTCACGGTTAGGGGGGAAAAGTTCATCATTTATGAAGCCAGCACAATCTCTTAAGAAATGAGCATATGACTTGATCGAAAAAGAAACTAGAAAGGAAGTAGACGCCAGTGCAATAGCTCACTTCAAAAAGACGCCACCACCTGATAAGGTTGTAATCGAAGCTTCCAAGAGGGATTTCTTCCTAGTCTTAGTGATGGTTAAATAGACAGGATGGGTAACTGAATCTCCTCAACTTAGCCAATGATCAGACTACAAGCGCATCTCTAGGAAGAAATCTAAAGGAGATATATAGTGGTAAAGGAGCTGTTGCTGGAGACCAAGGGGGTGCTAAAGGGCAGGAGCCCCCTCTAAGGTGGCCATTCGTTAATGGGAAAGCTTTGATAGATCCAAACGAGGAGCCCAGACTAACAACACAATTACAGCGTCTACATCAATGGTACCGACAGTTTATCCAAGAGACAAAGAGCGACGCGTTCCCTATCAGACACAAACATGTGGATTTTCACAACATGGACGGTATTTTCTGGGTAGAACACAGAGAAATATACTAGTTGTACCAACGAGACGCCCTGGCAATGTCTATACTAAGAATGTGGACTCTGTAAGTCTCTTGTATAATTCGTGATGTACATTCACGTACCCTTAAATTGAGGGTCTTACTTCTTTTTTTATGTAGAATGGAGGCAATGACACTTAGTGCAAACTTAAAGGAATGGGTAGGATTCCTCGATCCGGGCCTTATCAACTGCAAACTTATTCAAAATCCAAACACGCTAAAAGAGATTAAGGAGTACATACTCAATTCGTTGCTAAAGCTACAAGACAAGACCTATGTACTTTTACCCTACAACTTTCAGTATGTGTTTTCCTGCCTACTAGTCTCACACATTTGATGCACAACACTATGTGATGACTAATTGACTTCTATAGCTTTCATTGAATCCTTCTCATCATCATGTTAAACGAAAGAAACATCACTATCTTGGACTCAATGAGGAAACCGACAGATGATTACAAAGAAGTAATAGAGTTGCTAGACAGGTAAACTCGGTCGTTGCGTTATTGCTCTAGTAATCTTCCATTCCATTGCATCTAATTAGGTTTATTGACTACTCAAAACCATGCACAGGGCATATGCAAAATATCGCAAGAAGAGTCAGCGGTGTTGTCCATTCACGAAGAAGTTTAGAATAAAAACCGATTTTTCGTGCCTGAGACAACAGCAAGGGAACAATTTATATGGATACTACGTAATGACACATATGCACGTATTCATCACTGATAACTGCTTACGCGCATCCTCTCTCTACCTTTAGGCGCTTCTTTGGTGAATTTTTCTAATTGGACTAAGCATGATATATGTTAGTACACATTCAAATTACAGTTACCCAAGTTTTTTTCCCAGTTTTACAACTATATATCTACTACTCTCCCTTTTGAATTTTATAAGACGCGATTTGACTAGGTGCAGCCTTCAAAATTGAACTTTAACCATTAAATTTTTTATAATACTTTATTTATACATACAAATCTATAACTATAGGAAAGCACATTTAAATACATATCTAACAATATCACTTTCGTATTATATAATATACATATTATTGAACTAATTATTAATCAAATCTTATGAATTTAAAATCTCTAAATGCTTAGACTCCTTACATAAATAAGTGGAGGGAGTAACCACTGGTCGTTATGGTGGCTTCGGTCTAGTCATATGCATCCATCCGTGTATGCGCACACACTACTTGGCTTCTAGTTTGTACGATCAAAAAGTCCATCAATATGATTGGCTTCTGGCATCGCACATTTACCCTTTTTCTTTGACAAGTTTCACATGCAAAACACGTTGCTTTTCTGCCATTTACGTCATTTTGTACATCGTCGCGATGGTCCTGCGCACACCTCTATACAACTGTTCTCAATCTTCTCTTGTTAGGTAGCTTTTATAAATGTAGTAACTATCAAAAAAACAGAAATGACCAAATGCCCATCTCAAGCTATCAAAAGTAAAAACAAAAAAATAGTTAATATTTTCTAGGGAGTAACTATACAAAACTTTGTTGAAAATTTGTTGGTTTCCAGTCATTTTTTTCTAACTATTTGATTTAAATCTTATGGCTCAGTTGGCTGCCCTCACTTCTCAAACCCCACACCACCCCTAGCCCTACGTACCATCACCACCTGACGAGGATTCTTAACCAAGTCAATATTTCTTGTTAAAATCAAAGTCCTTATGAAAGCTAGCACACGCACTAAGGGACGACTTAATAACAGCTATATATATGATCACAATTCAATGCAAGTTTCATATGTTTTATTATGAACAAATTGGCGAGAGACTAGTTATAGCCAAGAAACAACTATAGTCATACGGTTTGGGTTACCCCTGACCAGGTAAACTGATCTGGGAATATGACTATTTCCCACATGATTAATGTGAGTGATTATTGATGCATCTGGTAACTTAGATGGTTGGCTAAGAGGCTCAATAATTCCAGACTCATGGAGGATATGTGCATGATGACAAAAGGTGCCTTTAGTGGCATTAACTGCCACCCCTTAGATAGTTAATTATAAATAGGGTAGCATGCGTGCCTTGTAACATATCTCATTTCTCTTTGTATTATTGTAAATTCCTCATTTTGTGCATGACAATAAAGGTCGTTGTTTGATTATTCTCTAAAATTTATTTCCCTCTAAGCTCAATAAGGTACCATGAATCTTGATTATCGATAGTTGGTGTTAGAAGAAGGTCATCGTCAAGCTAGAGATTGCTGATGTGATGTTCCCACATCCCTGTAGATGGACAAGGACAAAACTTTGATGTCACAAACTATGCCAACCTCATGGATAAGGACAGTGGCCCTAAGGAGGTGTGCAAGTGCAACTTCTACCTTGAGTACATTCCTAAGGGGGAATCTATGCTGGCCTCAGCCCAATTTGTTGGGACTAATATAGTGGAGGTGCCCCTGCAACCCCAACCAACTCCAAGGGCAAATATATTTCCACTTCTATCTCAACTGGAGAGGCAAATCACCATGATGAAAATGTAGTGGTGTCCAATGATGATCTTTGTGACAATGTCAATGATGAGGTTCTAGTAAAATCATCTCTAGAATATCTACTCCGAGATCTTGACTACTACCCCTCCTATGATGAGGATAGGATATTCTCACCCTCCATCTGCTCTAAATTTCAGGCATGCATAGTCATCAACGCCAATGAGTCTAACAAACAATGGGCTGCTTGTGCACTGTGTGAGTCCCAGGTGTGTGCCAAACGTCTGGTGTAGAAACAGTGCAACCACCAGTTCTTTACTGCCAAACATAAGACAATGGAGGAGGCCATCACTAGTACCATGCCAATATGCCAAAGATGTCTAGGAGATCCAACACCAACACAAGCGGTGACCATCAACAATAGCTTCCGCCAACTACACCCTAGGCCATCTCGAAGACAATGGTAAGAGATCTTAGTATCGTACCATCACCTTTGCAGCTTGAGACTCTGGTCGACCATATTCTTATACTATCAAGTGCCATTGCAAACCATCAGTGGGAGAAAATAACATCCAAGACCTTTTGGTTATCTGTTCATAGGCCGCTGACCTACAAGAGACTACTGTAGAAGTACATAGTATTTCATAATCCTTAAGGTTCCACAACGACTCTAGGGTAGACCATTCTACTTCTAGACATCATAGTTGTAGCAACATCCACCATCAAGAAGACATCCACCCAGCGGAGCATTCTCTAGAGGGTAGGCCTTGGTGAGCACTCTAACAGTGGTTGTTGATTATCTTGTTCTCCTGGTAATCGTGATGAATGTTACAACATCCGACCATGTTTGGGGCAATACACAGGGTGCAAGCCTTTTTCACCAGGGATAAGAGAAGTTCCTAACTTGAAATTTTCAAGCTAGGCACCTGGAAAACTTTGATGGGACAAAGAATCCCTCAATGTTTATTCAGACCTACACTACCACCATCTAGAAAATTTATGCCATCCTATTTTAAACATATTTAAATGTTGTTACAGTAAGCTAGGAAAATAGGATGATTACATTGGCTATAACAAACTTTTGGAGAAAATTTACGTCAAATTGTTAAAAGGTTTGTAAAGGTACGCAACACTATGCCTAACAATACTGGTGACTCTATTATTCAAGATTTAAATAGGTTGTACACATCAAGAGGTTCACAAAAGACCTAAATATCCACCACCAAGAATCGTGTCAAAGTTATTCGACATGGCTACTTGCTACTCCAATGCCCATGAAGCAGTGGTGTGGAATCATATAGTTGACAAGGGCATACACCACCACAATCAGTACTAGAGGGCTTTGACAAGAAAGAATCAAAGAAAGAAACCAAATTTGAGGAATCACAAAGGCAAAAGCAAAAAGAAGAATATGATAAATCTTCATTAAGAGAGGTTGCCACCATACAACAACACCCAACCTACAACGAGGGACAAGGGTCTGCAGAAGAAATAGGCTGATCATTCCACTGATCAATCTGGATCAAGGGCTCTAGTGTGACTAGTGAAAATGATTGTTGGTACCCACTACATAACGTGCGTGGGCACAATTTGTGTAACTATCGTACCTGACCAAAATGTATGGATACCTTCTACTCGCGAAGGGGTCAATGCCCACATTGTCTGAAAGTGGTGGTCCCAATAATACCAAAGATGCTAACAGAGACAAAGAAATGGCATACAAGAAGCTGTACAACCATGTCAACGTCATCTTTGGACGGTCTGCAACATATACGTAAAAACTTAGTTTAAATCCACATGGAGGGAGGTCAACAACGTCAACACCCAACCAAGGAAGCCAAATTACCCAAAGTAGTTGGGTGTGTGTTGACACAAGATACGTGCACAAATAAATATCCACAAGCGCACGGGTCAATTTTAGCTTTTTCACATGGTGTATTACATGGTTATCGCATCCATAGATAATGGACCAACTTCACTTAGGGTTTAACAATCTAAAAATAATGTTACTACTTAGGGTAAACAACTAAGTGATAAACATGTTCTAACTTCAACAATATGAACAATAGGCACAGAGCACATAGCCTAAAAGCTACAAAGATTAAATGAAGTTTAGATCATGAGCACTATGATCCAAAGTAGCAATGCTAAATAGATGAAAGCATAAGATGTAAATTTAAACATATGAACAATCACTAAGGTGGCTCGCACCCTATAGTACAATATCGTCCCCTTCATTCTCCCGTGTCACAGGTCCATCGAGCTAATAAATACTGACAAGTCCTATACAACTTGATACAGTCCGCTAACTAGATCTAAACACCATATCTAAACCTAGTGCTACACAATCGATAACCCTCTATAGCTAATTACCAACTGGGTAACAAGCATAATATCAAGAAGACACATGATAATAGCAATCATTAATGTAAAATATGAATAAAATCAAAACAAAGTATAAAAATAGAAGAAGTACAAAGGAATGCTTGTAACTAAGGAGATACAGAAGTTGCAGACTTCGGTAGCCTACCGGCGTAGACTCTCTGGATCTTAGCTCTAATTAGAACCACCCCTAATTAGAGAGGCTAATTAGAGTTCTCTCTAATCCCTAATTTCTAATCTAGATCTAATTACATGGTGGAACATTGCTCGAGCCTCAACGGAGCGGTGAAGGAAGAACTTGAGGATAGAATACTTTGGAGGGCACCCATGAGGTCCTATTTAAAGTCCAAAGGTCTAGAGGACTGTGGCTTGTAAGTGGTAGACATGGAAATAGCCGGTTTAGCAAGTTTCAATTAGGAATCACCTAAATATTCGAGTTAGTTTGCACTTTCCTTCTGTGCAGCGAACATTCCAAAGGCCATATATAAGTCATATGAACTCCAAATAAGGTGATTCTTTTGTGTACGTTTAGCAAACAAAGAGATCCTCAACATGATAATCGTGGACAAGGTCTGAAAATGTTGTATTCATTGCCAAATATGCCTTGCAAGTGGACTCTGCTACGAACTTTGATTCTTTGTACAGCCTGACTTCTGAGGCCCATATTTCCTATGTGATAAATTGAAACTAGGTCAATGAGGACCCTAAATTGGACTACACAAAGCAATATACAACTTTGAAGTAATTGGTTTTTCTATTTGATGCTGTTTTGGTTGCCAAAATTATGTTGCAAGATGATGGACACATTCTGTCCCATTTGTTGGTGTGGTAAATATAGAATCTCCCAATTTCCTTATCTTCTTGGCTTTCCATTCTTCATGAATTTTATGGAAGCATTCAAAAGCAAAAGAATAATTATGTATTCTCAATTATGGTTCCCACCATTACTTTATCATCATAAATTGGCATGCACATAGCTATCCTCTATGTTGTCATGTCATCGACCCGTCGAAGGCTCGGTATTTCCATCATAACTTTTCCATCAAAACCCGAATTGAGCAAATGATATATATGAATTTCGATTATCTCGATGAGAGCATGTTCATGAGTGCCTCCAAATTGGGGATTTGAAGGTGTCTTGTCCAATGAAAGCTCATGGAAAGGATCCTTAAAACCTAGCAATTTGCCGGTTCAAGATTGGACTTCTCCAAATGAGTAATTTGGCATGAAAAGAACATGAAAATTATGTTTTTTATCACAAAATACTTTTGCAGGTATATTTCAAATATAGATGATTAGTAACACAATATGTAGCATTAGCGATGCAAAAGAACAGGAAAAGGCACTGTGAAAGTATAAAATACGTGTAAAAACAGCATCAACAATTTGGTCCTCGCCTTCATTCAGAATGATTGTCGAAAAGGTATGTCCACACTCAAAAACTTTCACTGGTCATTTCTCCTACAATAAGTAATTGTAGAGTGGGAAGAGCATTGGTTGATGGTGGTAGTTCTTTTCACTTGCTTTTTATTAGCACTTTAGATGAGATGCAGGTACATCATTCTAAAATAAGGCTAGTTAGGAAGCCTTTTTTATAGTTCCTAGTTCTTCGATAACATCTATCGATCAAATAGTGTTTTAGTAACTTTTAGAGATTCTCACAATTTTGAGAAAGTTAATTACTTTCAAAATTTTAAATTTTGAGTTAGCTTATAATACCATTTTAAGCATACCATCACTAACTGAATTTATGGCAACTCCTCATCACGCCTACAAAAGTATTAAAATTCATGGTTCGAAAGGCATCATCTCTGTGCAAGGTAATCATTCCAATGCATTTAATTGCAATCGTAAATCCATAGAGATTGTTGATTAGTTACTATTAAGAGATCTTAATGATGTAGAAAAGCCAAGCAAGGCTAAAAATGCTACAAAGGTAGAGTGGCTAAAGGACGTATCACTGCTCTTATTTTTTTGATACAATTAAAAACCCTTGATCCACTACTGCACAACCCCACATCACAGATGGTTCACAAATCACATCACAGATGGTTTTGTGAACCGTCTGTATCAAAGTGTCAGTGATAACAATAGGTCATCACAGATGGTTTTCCAACTGTCAGTGAAAAAATTCATTACAAACGTTTCCAATTTGGAACCATCTGTGATGTGGAATCATCCCAGCGGTTCCAATTTGGAACCAGATGGTTCCAAATTAGAACCGTCTGGGATGTGGGCTCATCCCAGACATTCTTCTTTAGAATAGTCTATGATGTTGATTTTCTATTTTTTACTAATTTTGATTTATTGGCTAGCCTCAGAAAATATTAGCCATACACTCTGAAATAAAAGATAGTAAAGAGCAATATTATGACATACATTTAAGAAATGAACTTGGATCACATATCAACATACCGCACATCCATTTAGAAATCAACTCTAATCGCACATTACAATGTAGAAATCAACTCACATATATAAAACCAATTGAATTCAAAACTACAACTCACAAATTCATAGCACAAAGTTCACAAATTAATCCAAATGGTATTTAACAAATTCACAACTCATCGGTCGGGCTTGAGTGGCATTTGCCTTTCAGATTAATGACCTCACACATCAAGAAGGCACAGAATTATCCTCAAATACCTAGCATGTCAACCTGTTCCAACATAAATTCAGCACATTGCCAAGCCAGTCGATGGGAAGAGTAAAGTCTTGTGTGTATATAAATTAATAAGTGGAAACAATTGTTGAAAGATTGACAAACCTCTATCACATTGTTCTTCTTTGAACCAATGAGTTCCATATTGTGGCAAACGTAGAATCCACATAGGTTAGTGCCCTTTGACTGCTGGTGGCATTGCCACAATGTAATAGGTTAATTAGTTCTAAAGGTATTATTATATAGTGTGAAGGATTATTGCGTACTAGTGGATATTGGAAAATTATAAGTATGCTTCAGCTTTGCTAGGTCCTTCCTGTGTGGCCCACCATGAGCTTTGTAGATAGAGAACGACACATCAAGTAAATTTTTGATAGGCACCAAGTCGTAGGTGCCACCCTTTTTGGAATCAAGGTAAATTACCTGGTTCTGTCTTGGTATAATTATAAGTAGAACCTAGTGAAACCTACATAGTTATGTCACCATGGTCATTCAACCTAACTTCAAGCTACGTTATATAGTAGAAATCAACAAGTATAGCAACGGGTTGAAGCACTTACCCCGGGTTGTGGGGTAAAGGTATGAATTTTTTGTCCCATTGAGCCAGTAATACTTTTTCCACGTAGTCATGGACGACTTCTAAATTTTCATCCATAGTTTGCTTAGACACCATGTATGGGTCGAGGAAACCCACCGGTTGTTTCCTTGCTTTTGCTTTCATGATCATGTATCTAAATATACAAAATGAAGGATCATATACATATGACATTTATTGATACGACATGAATGTACACCATGATTGCACACATTTACAATGTCCAGCATCTCATGAGCGATGTGTCGAGGGCATTGAGGTTGTACAGATTGAACAAGTCATTGAAGCCGATCACGAAGAAGCCATCCAAAAACTGGTGTAAGAAATGCTCCTCCTTGAAGCTAACCGAGATACTTGATGCTGTTGTGCCACCAGCTTGTTGGCTTGTTCCATGTACTAATTTTGCAATCTAATGCAGTCTAATGTAAGCATCTCCTAGCACTCTTTCGGTATGAACTGCTGTCCTAGCTCGAATTAGTCGAACCAACGGGGCAAACAAAAAGTCATGGGCTGATGTGCTCCTCCCTTTCGATTTGCCCTTGTCGTCGCCTCGCCGTCTACCAAATGTCGTCTTCACAGAAGACGACTTGGCCTAAACTACAGTATCGGCCTATGTCTGATGAGACACAGTAGCCAATTTAGCAGGCTCCTATGGTGTAGCACATGGCTCCGATCATGCTGGTAGCTCCGACGCATCACGTGGCTCCAGTAGTGCTTGTAGCTTCGGTGCTACCAGGCGGGCGTCGAAGGAGATGTCCTTCTTGGGCAATTGGATGAATGTGCCGATTGCATCCTTTAGTGTGACAATCTCGTCGTTTGGAGGCATCTCCAGTGTGACGGCCTTGCAAATTTCATATACACCAATGACCTAGACTTTCACGTAGCCCTGATCTAAAGTACGACCATGCACAAACGCCCCTACACCGGATGGATACGTGCACCCCCAAGCAGCTTGAAGGGGAATAGAGCCGCTGACAAGCCTCACTTAGTGATTGCACGGTGTGGCCGTCTACATAAGGGTACACAATTAATTAGCTAACATGTCAAACATGTCTATCTAAGGAGCATTACAGATATGTATATTACCCAGTTTTATCAATAGGAAATATAGCATCGTCCATGCCCGTATCAGGGGCGGATGCACAATTGCTCTGACAGTTGGTTAGGCTAAACTGCGCTTATGCTTCTTGGGCTTGCACGTTCCGTGCCTGCCTCTCCGCAGCCACTCTTTGCTTCATCCTTTCCTCAAAGCCTCTTAGTTGACTACCGAACTACGCTCTCAGCCTTTCCTCAACCCTGTAGAAGAGTATATCTTTCTCTCTATCTGAAGTGAAAGAACCCTGAAAAGATTTTGTGATCAACGATATTAGGCATTGAGATACTTCCTCATCAGTGGGGTTGGCAAAGGATACGCTACCTAAAGATGTGGGACGTGACATCGCTCTTACCCAGTTTTAGGCACACGGGTCCAAGATCGAGGCAAACGGCGGTGTGACGTCCTTCTGGATTTTCTCGTCATCCTCCCTTGACTATTATGCAATCTTGCCAGGATACGCAGTTGAGCCAATTCTGTGGGTAGGTGTTTTTTTACTAGACGGTTTTGTGCACCGCACTTTGACTCCAAATTCTTCCATCATCTTCATCTCAACAAATCATTCCACATGTCTTCGGTGATAAACCCGTACTTCTGGAACGGAGTCATTTTCTTATTTGCATAATTTAAGCATTGTTTAGTACATTTGTAATTGTATAATATAAGGTTAAGAGAAGGTAAGTTAAGAGAAGCAAATTTAAGAGAAGTTAAGCTAAGAGTTGTTTTGTACATATAAGGTTAAGAGAAGGTAAGTTAAGATAATCAATATTGCTTACAAGTGACAATATACAAAACAATTCATGATATTCATGATACAACAATTGAACTAAGCGGTGATAGCCTCTAATTCAAATATGTCATTCATATAGTGAACCATGTCTAAGACAACAAATTGATGACGAATTTGTTTTATATTGCTCTCGAAATAGTGCTCGATTGAAGATTTTAAATCTTCAACCTCAATCATGAATGGGCTAAAAATTAAGTGAATAAGGCCTCGAACCCATGCCACCTTAACATGCACATTAAAGAATTGACAATCAAGCTCATTGTTAACATATTATATTTAGTTCAGCATACATTCAGATCAGGAGATTGAATATTTGCTAAGAAAATCATCAAATAAAGTTTAGATTAGTTAGCTAGCAATTTTACCAAGCAATTATTATTCAGATCAGCAGCAATATAACCAATCAAATTAGGCTCAAATATTCAGATCAGTAGCCAACTAATCAACTGAACATAGTAGTATAAAGACAATGAAGTAACACTGATAGTGAGCAATGGAAAATTTTTAATATTGATCAGACTAAGCAAAATAGTATAAAATCTATTGGTTCAAGGCCTAGTTCACAAAATTAATTGTCATTGTCATCAATTTACCCAATATCATCACAGAGTAATTCCCACATGCAATAGAAGATTGAGAGAGCAATCTAGAGGTATACTTATAGAGGAACAACACTCACAGAGGAACTAGCAATCAACAATCTAGATGTATACTCAACAAAACATGACCATGCAATCAATAGCCAACAATCCAACATTAGTGCTAAAAAAGCAAGGTGGAGTTTCCATGACACAAACAGAAAAGGTACAAAATGAAAAATAATAGTTATTCTAGCAATCACTAGAAAAATAAGCATGATAACCTTAAGATGTGTAGATCACATCCTCTCACACAATTGGTCACTAGCATTTGACGTATGAATGTATAAGGATCAGCCACAAAATTTCTTACTTCAAAAAAGGAAAATTCACAAAATCAACATCTATTTGTACCACAAAAGGATGACAACTGTTATTCTAGCAACAGTTATTCAAAAGGAAAATTCACAATAGTTATTCTAGCAATCGCTAGAAAAATAAGCATGAAGACCTTCAGATGTGTAGATCATATCCTCCCACACATCAGCATCTACTTGTACTTCAAAAGGAAAATTCACAACATCACCATTGTTTAAGTAATAAAAAATTTAGCAAAGCAGTGTGTGATTTCTTTGGATCAAAGTTATTGAAGGCACTCAATTTTTAGATTTTCTTTCTTTAACTAATCACTGCATTCTACTTCAATACACTTCAATCCAAACAAATCCATAGAAAAATTTGCGGTCATTGTAGACTCAGCAATCACAAAATTCAAACAAATGCTAAACTGTCTCTACCTTTAATATATTTGCAAATTATTTGACATACTTAACATACTATGGAAATCCACAACACAATAGATACATAAAATGATTTAGTGGAATGTACATAAACCCAAGAGATATTCCAATTCACATTACTTCTCAGCTAAATTAGCCTAATGTCATAAATTAAAGCGTAGGAGATATGCTGATAAAAAAGAAAAAGCAGTAGAACAGAACATGGAGAGAGTGATGAAGCTAATGAATTCCTACCCATCTACTCAGATTACCATGAAAATAAGTGGCATTTGCATATATTACATAGAAGACATCACTTGCATCTACTTATTCTACACAACACATTCATCATTTCAGAATCATAACATAGTCGAGAAGAAAGACCCTAAGCTAGCTTCATCCCAAATCAGACCATAATTGCACAACCAATAAGCCCTAAAATCAATTGCAATGATTTCAGTACTAGTACATGGCACATGATTTATACTATCAATATCTATCAGTATAACCGACAACATATATCAAATCGCACGGGGTGAAAACATTTTTTGAAGAAATCATTGCTTCAAATTGTCTCACTGAAGCTATATAGTTGAGAAATAGGCAAACAAATTTCCAAGAATAATAATAAGAAGATGAATAGTTAGGCATTAAAATATATACCTTAGAGCTGAGGATGGATGCAGATCTAAGTGGTGAAGTGTCTAGAGGAGATGGAGGTGCCACCAAGAGGGAGGGCCATGGAGGGAGGAGATGGCGAGGGGCCATAGGGGATGAGGGGCACCAGCGAGGGGGTGCTGAGGAGGAGCATCCAGGGAGCCGTGGAGGAGGGGCCCGCGGAGGAGAGGCCCAGCGTCGGGGAGATGGTGAGGAGGTCACCACCAAAGGGATGTCTTGCCGCCAAAAAAAAGGCAAGTGCCTACGGTTTGGGGGCAAAGATGCTAGCCACGCGCTATGGTTTTGGGTAGAGGACATGGTCATGTGGGTAAAGTAGTAGAGCCACATCGCAGGCGGTTCTATGAGAGAACCGTCTACGATGCAATTTACCTCTTGTACATAATGTGCATTAAGTTTCACAAGTGGTATACTTGGCTCAGCTGTTAACCGGCTTAGCTTGCGTATGTGAGGTATCATGTTCGAATCCTAGGGAAACAAAACTTTTGTGCAATACTACATCATAGACGGTTTTCATATTTAACCATCTAAGATGATATGCGCAAGGTGAGGCAGTGGATCAATACAGAGGGGTAGTGGACCGGGTCAAAGAGGGGCATTGGATAGTGCCTAGGAAATCACAGATGATTCTAATATTGAACCGTCTGTGATGAGTGTTGTGGAGTACATGAACCCTGGGTATCCACAAGGCAGGCCCCACGGATCATCCAGGGGAGGATGGGCCAGGCCGACTGCATGAAAATGGATACCACCTAGGCTGCTTCCAACGTGCGCAACAAGAGAGCTCTAAAGATAGCAACCGATCTTGTTTAGGAAGGATACGATTGTAATCCTGACCGTTATCAAGTTCAGCGGAAAAGGAAAGAGATAGAATCTCCATCTTGTAACCAATCAGGACTCTTCTTTGTAACCGCACCCCTCTACTATATAAAGGGGGTAGGGTAACATCATCATCAGATCATCAGCAATAAGCTAGATACACATGATCCCACAGCACAGGACTAGGGTATTATCTCCTCCACAAAAGCCCGAACCTGTATAATTCCTGCGGATCGTGTTGCAATAGTGACTAAACCGTCGGATAGAGTCGCACAACGACTCCCCTTTCTCCAGCTTGAAGGCATAGAGATCATCCTCCACGCCCGGCTATGTGTACGAGCCTTGGAAGTTGGTGATGAAAAGGTCACACAGTTCCACCCATGAGTGCACCGACCCTCGCGGAAGGTTCAATAGCCAAAAACGGGCGGATCCCATCAAGGCCATCGGGTATAGTTGGCCATGGCCTTTTCAGACCCGCCTACGGCCCGCACCACCGTCGTGTATATTTGTAAGAACTCCTCCGGGTTAGTGGTGCCATCATACTTCTCGATGGATGTCGGGCGAAACCTCTCGACCCCGCATAGCCTGGCGCAGAGCAACTAGAGAATGCTTGGCACCCAACGCCGTAGGGGGAGCCACACCGCCCACTTGAACTCCGGCCCGGAGACCCGTGCGAGGCGCGGAACCTTGACTCCCCAAGGATTTGGAGGAAGGCCTCCTCCTCATCTGAGGGTGGGAGTCGTGGTAGAGCAATCGTCACTAGGAGTCATCACTTTATCGCGGCCTTGCCCTGCGCCGCGGCCTGCGGCTGCGACATATTCGCGCCATCGCCAGCGTAGCCGGCGATGCTTCTCCAAATGAGTCCTCGAATCCTCCATTGGCCCGTGCCCGAGAACAGCGAGCGTCGCTGGCTGCCGCTATTCCCCAGCGTAAATGGGGTCTGCGTCCTGTATGCCCTTTCCCTTGCTCACGGCCCTCTGGCGAGTGCTTCTTCGGTGGTGGAAGCTTGGTGCGGTCCGCCGCACTAACCACGACATAGTGATGCGAAGGTGCACGCAAATCGAGATGCCCCCACACAGAGCTGGGCCACATCTATCAGGCAAGCGATGTCCCGCAGCCAAGGCGTGGTTGGGGTGTCTCCCACAAGTTCCACCGGGGGGTGGTCCAAGACGAGAAAAATGGCATGCAGGTTTTGGGCCAGAGTGGCCTCTTCCATGGCCAGCTGGCGCTGAACCGGCAGCTCTGTTACTGTCGAGGGAAGGCGTGAGATAGTCCCTCTCCCGACGGGAGTGCCGGGATGCGTTGCGGGCACTACTAACCTCCGCCAGCTCTTCTCACTGAGAACGCAAACACGCCATTACCAGAAGCAGGATCCTCCCAGATGGATGACCAGGATCCACTGGAGAGACGAAAGGGTGAGCCAGCTGCTACCCCCCTACCTGGCACGCCATTGTCGGCGTATTTTGCTAACAATTTTCTCCCTGGACGGAGTCCGGGGTTCGATAGACGGGGTCTTCGCAGCTGGACCACCTACGGGTTCTCCCGAGGGATCCACATGGACATAAATTCAAGAACATGCCGATATTACCTAGGTTCGGGCTCCCGATGCGGGTAACAGCCCTACGTCCTACTTGAGCTTCTGTTAATGTGCTTAGAGTGGATTACACCGTTTGCTTGATCCTCACTCTTTCTGGGTCCTTCCTCCCTCCCCTCTACTCCCATGCATCGGAGCTCCCTTATATAGGTCAGGCTGGCTCGGGCAAGTGGAAAAATGACATCACACTGATTACACTTGATTTATTACACTGATCGCTATAGCCTCATCCCTTGGCACACTTTGACTCCCTTGATCCGCTTGGAGGCAACTTGCATCTTGACGAGTTAAGCGCGGGGCGTCGGAGGATAGGCTATCATGCCGTCGATGAGAACCACGCACATTCAATGGTTACGACATGGTGTGTCGGAAGACTTCAAAGCTGGCTCCCCGCTCCTTCGGCGTCGCCTCCATGCTGGTGAAACGCGAACCCCGAGTACCTACTGACTCCGTTGGCCGACCACGTGGCCCGGCCGCTTGGCGTCGAGACCTAATCGCTGCTGCTTTCCAAAATTGCTACCTGGCCCGACCACCTAGCGTCGGGACACAGTCGCACTTTGCTCGCCAGGCGCCACGTGTTGATAACTGGCGTCGTGGTCATCGCATCGCTTTGCTGTAAGCTGCCACGTGGCCCGGTAGCCTGGCGTCGGGACCTAGTTGCCCGCCTACTCGCCAAGCTACCACACTTCGGCACTTGTGGCCCCTCCTGACCGTGGCGGAGAGGGTACCCCAGTGTAAAGTACGGTGACTGGCCCTGATTGGGATAGGACACGGTCACAAATAGGAAGATGCACTTGTCAATTTCTTTCGGGCAAACCGGGATATTTTTACTTGGAAGCCATCAGATATGCCCGGTGTCCCAAGGGAGGTGATCGAGCAGTCCCTCAACGTCGACAAGAAGGCGAAGCCTATCAAGCAGCGGCTCCGGCGGTTAGCGCAAGATCACCGAGACGCTATCAGGGAAGAGATCACTAAGCTTTTAGCCGCAAGATTCATAAAAGAAGTGTATCAACCTGACTGGTTAGCGAACCCGGTTCTTGTTCGCAAAAAGAATAAAAGTTGGCGCATGTGTGTTGATTATGTCGATCTCAATAAGGCATGTCCAAAAGATCCATTTGGGTTGCCTCACATTGATCAGGTGGTGGATTCAACCACCGGGTGTGAGCTCCTGAGTTTTTCAGATGCCTACTTGGGGTATCACCAGATCAGGTTGGAAGAAGAAGACTGTATCAAGACCTCATTCATCACCACATTGGTAGCTTTACTGTATGTCACAATGCTATTTGGGTTGGCAAAGCTAGCGCAACCCTATCGGTCTTGCGATCTGGTGGTGTTTTCACACTCAACTCAGACGCAACGTGGAAGCATATGTGGATGATGTCATCGTTAAATCTCGTGTAAAGGAAGACCTCATATCTGATTTGGTCGAGACGTTTGAAAGCCTAAGGGCCTACAAGATGAAACTCAACCTCGAGAAATGCGTCTTTAGAGTCCCTTCAGGAAAGCTACTCGGATTTATCGTGTCACATTGCGGTATCGAGGCAAACCCGAAGAAGATCAATGCCATTCTGAAGATGAAATCCCCAACTTGATAGAAGGACATCCAGAAGCTCACAAGATGCATGGTGGCACTCGGCAAATTCATTTCCCGCTTGGGGTTGTGGGGGATGTTGTTTTTCAAGCTCTTAAAGAAGCAGCGCAACTTCCAGTGGACTCCCGAAGCGTAGCGGGCTTTCAAGGATCTTAAGGCATTCCTGACCACGCCGCCGGTATTGGTCTCACCAACGCCCGAAGAACCCCTTTTGCTCTACATAGCGGTGACGACTCATGTAGTTAGCGCTACAATTGTTGTGGAGCGGGAGTAGGCACGAGACCTGTAGAAGGTTCAACGCCCAGTTTATTTCATTAGCGAGGTGCTGGGCGAGTCCAAGGTACAATATCCTCAAGTGCAGAAACTATTGTATGCCGTACTACTTACCTCTCGCAAGCTTAAGCACTATTTCTAAGAGCATTCGATTTCGATGGTTACTTCTTTTTCGATTGGGGACATACTCCACAATCGGGAAGCCACTGGGAGAATCGCGAAGTGGGCGGTCGAGCTCGGAGCTTTCGAGATCTTCAAGCCTCGAACCGCCATCAAGTCTCAAGTACTTGCCGAATTCACTACCGAGTAGGTAGAACTGCAGAATCCAACCGCCATTAACGATCTCGAGTACTGGACAATGTACTTTGATGGTTCCCTCATGCTCAGCGGTGCGGGGACTGGCGTAGTGCTCATCTCTCCGATAGGAGATTGGTTGAAGTACATCCTTCAAACCCACTTTTCGTCATCAAACAACGCCGCTGAGTATGAGGCATTCATCCATGGGCTCTGTATCGTCATATCGCTCGGTATACAACGATTGACTGTTCGCGGGGACTCCCAACTGGTGAATAATCAAGTGCAGATGGACTGATCGTGTGTCGGCGATAATATGGCGGCATATTGCCAGGAAGTGTGCAAGCTGGAGGGCAACTTTGATGGGCTGGAGCTTATCCATGTGCTCTGCCGAGACAATGATGTAGTAGACGAGCTCGCAGGATTAGACTCCAGTTGGGCGATAGTTCTGGCTAGTGTATTTGTCAAAGAGCTCCACAAGCCCATGATAAGCCAACAGTAGGAATCATGCAAGCCAGAGGAAAAGCTGGTCGAGGCAGAAGTTTTGGTCAACAACCCTGGCTGAACAACTCCATTTTTGGATTATCTGTTGAAAGACGAGCTCCCCGAAGATCGCGTGGAAGTAGAACACATCACACGCCGAAGCAAAAGATACGTGGTGGTCGGTGAGGAACTCTTTCGGAAGAGTGCCTCTGGAGTCCTCAGGCGCTGTATATCAGAGCAAGAAGGGTGGAATCTTCTCAAAGAAATCCACTCGAGAATTTGTGGGCATCATGCAGCGTCAAGCACCACAGTAGAACAAGGCTTATCGTCAGGAAGCTTTACGGGCGGCTTCTTTGTATCGGGAGCACGAGGACATCGTTCGCACTTGTGAAGGTTGTCAGTTTTTTGCTCGGCAGATACACGTGTCGGTGCAAGAGCTGCAAACCATCCCGATCACCTGGCCTTTCAAAGTCTAGGGGCTCGATATGGTTGGACCTTTGAAGAAGGCTCAGGGTAGTTTTACTCATCTCTTCGTCGCCATCAACAAATTTACGAAGTGGATCGAAGCTAAATCTGTCACCACAATCACAACAACCAAGGCCAAGGAATTCTTCCAAGAAATTGTGGTCAGATTTGGCATACCGAATAGAAT
>JAYEVE010000512.1:0-137110 GCA_036346375.1 Guadua angustifolia
TTGGTCTACTAATTGAGTATAGTGGGTATGATTCAATATCCTATGAAAGGAATTAGGATGGGTACGATTCCAGACAGAGTTATGACGTATCTAGCATCTCTTGGCCGTTTGACTACATTGATCTATACGCCGATCCATACTCACGGCACTCATCTATCAGTGTCAGGTATTTTTACTAATATGAGAATTATAGCGCTTGGATGTTTCATTATGAACATTAGAAGTCTGCCTAACTACCGTGGATATGACCTGTGAAGAATACAAGCAACAACATGAGCAGAGATATCGCGAAGTCATTGTTAAAAACGCGGAGGTAGAGTTTGCACCACAGACGTACTACTACTCTTAGGTACGTGATGCAAACGGACATTGATTGTATTATCATGCAAATATGTGATGCCCATAATTTCTGGCAAGAAATTTTCCTACCCAGATTGCACGAATCAGATGCACGAGGAATGAACCACAGTTCTCAAAATTAGAGAGCATCTGCCAACCCCATCCTCATTGCTTCTGGGGAAGCAGAAGGCAAATGAAAACATCTATACTGATGGCACCACACCAGGGGGTCGCCGGGATTGTTGGAAAACTGTACACTAACCAGCGGCAAGAATCAACGAGGTAAATGGCATCCCCCAAGCCTCAACTCCATGTCAACTCAAGCTAACAGCCTAACACTAGTTTATTGATCAATGGCGAGGCAGCTGCCCATGCTCGCTTATGCTGCCTCTTAACCAGTAAAATGAGGCAAGCTTCTTCGTCTTCATCTGCAACGGGCCTGATCTATTCTGCAGAGCTGGTGATGGTACACGAGAGCCCAGTGACACTGCTGAGCGAGGATCATGCTCACGCCTTTCTATTCGGCCAGAACTGTACTCCATGGTTATAAATGGTGAGGGATTCCGGTAGTCTGAACACCCAGAAGCCCCATTATTCCACCAGCTACCGCTACCACTACCACTGTCAAGGGCCAGGCCTCCTTGATACTCATCATCTGGGTCACATGATGAATCCCTGTGGCTGTAAGAATCATCGCAAGCCTCCTCTGCGTCATTGTAAATAAGCTTCAGTGCCTGCACGACTTCACCCATGAATGGCCTCTGTGACGGATCGCTGTGAACACAGACGGAAGCGATGGATGCCACTTTAGCTACATTGTCAAAGTTGAAATTGCCATTCAGAGAAGGGTCAATCAACCTCTCCAAGCCCTCCTTATGGCATAGCAGAGGACGAGCCCAAGTCACAAGGTTCTCAGGATCCTTGGTATCAGACATGCATACGGGTTTCCTTCCTGATAAAAGTTCCAGCAAGACAACCCCATAACTGTAGACATCGCTCTTGACAAGAAGGTGCCCTGTCATGGCATATTCTGGAGCAACATACCTGTGTGATCAAAGGGTTTCTGTTTAGATTCGAGAGGATGAATAAAATGGAATCAAGTAAAAGCAAGCTACTGTGGAGCATATTTATGATACTGCAATTCGTCTAGCCTAAAAAAGTGTGATTTGTCAAGAATTCTGCCAAGTGTTATTATTGTTTGACACTAAATGGTATCAGCAGCCATAATTGGAACTAATCAATGAAATTATATGGACTATATTTTTTTCCCAAATGCAGCATCTAGTAAAGCATCTGGAAGACATAACAGTATAAATCACAGAAAACCGAAGCCATTCGATCATGATTTCACCTAATACAAAAAAATGTCACATATATATCACTCTTATTTATTAATAAAATCATGGTTATTGACATCATCATAGTGGGCGAGCATACGCAAAGTGCTTCTTTCTTACCCAAAAGTACCCATTACCCTAGTAGAAATTGGATTAATTCCATTGGTTGCCTCCCGTGCTAAACCAAAATCAGTAACCTTGGGAGTGAAATCTTCCTCCAACAGTATATTGCTGGCCTTGAAGTCGCGATGTATAACATGAGGGTTCGAATCTTCATGTAGGTATGCTAGGCCTCTAGCAGCACCCAGAGCAATTTTCATTCTAACATCCCAGTTCAGCATGCCCTTAGCCTTGTCAACACCTAGACATAAAATAGACTCAGATTAACCCAAAAAATCATGCTGAGTGCACAAAATCCTAAATCTAGGCTCAAAAGTGGTAGAGTTAAGTACGGAATCAATTTTTGTTTTGTAAAGCACAGTGCAGTGCTTTCCTTGAGCCACATCATTGGAAGAATTTCAGCTGTAAGATTGGAAGGACAGTTGATCCTGCCCATCCATGCATTTCCCTTGAGCCCAAATCATTACAGATTTTGAAGTCCCTAAATTAGAATGGCAGGTGATCTTGCCAGTCCATCCTTGGACCAAAGAAATAATCAGACCAACCTCATCTAGTTATTTTATTAGGAGAAATGTAATTAAATATTTCCAATTTTGTTGTCGCCTTGACATGGTTCCAATAGTTATCAAACATAGCTTATAGTAACTAATATTTGTTGCATCAAACATAGCTTATAGTAACTAATATTTATTGCATACCATGAAGATGGGATTCCACACTTCCATTGCGTATAAGCTCATAAACAAGACACCTTTTGTTCCGCTCAATGCAAATGCCAATCAATTTGACAAGATTACGATGGTGTAGTCGACTGAGCATTTCTACCTCCGCAATGAACTCACGATCGCCACTCCTGTCCTCTCTAGTGAGCAATTTAACAGCAATCTCGTTTTCATCACCCATGGTCCCATGATAGACACGTCCAAACCCACCTTCACCCAAAACTCTTTTTGAACTGAAACCATCGGTGGCCCTTTCAAGCTGGGCTAGCGAAAATGTCTTTACTGATGTCGTGCAAGTAGCCACTGTTGAAAGCATTGATGCTGATGCAGAGCTCACTATACTAGTTGACAAAGTTGATCTGCCACCTGTATCACACATTAAGTTGTTAGCATAACTGCAGTGTTTAATAGCAACAATTTAGTATACTGGAAAGGTTGGAACTCCGGGGAGCTCTATTGGTGACTAGGCAAAAAGGACCAAGTTCAAGTGAAGCAAAAGGCAACAAACATAGGAGAGGGTCTGGGAAGACTGCTATTAAGGTGTTCCTCAACGTCTAGTACAAGCAGCTTCTATATACTTCTCAAATAGATATCATCCTAGAATGCATGGAGTCAAAATTTTAAAACTTTTACTAATATACATAAAGGTATTTCCATGCGGACCTACATGCAGCACATAGCATATGAGCAGTTAATGATGACAACTCTAGACTAAAATATTAGTCTACCAGGGATTCAGACCTTTAGAAGCATAAGAAACGAGTGAAGTGCCAAATTGTGGTGTGGTGCCTATAACCTTAAGAGGCTTTGGCCATGCTCTCACAGACACGCACAAAGTGTAACTCCGATTCTCAACCTCTAAGTGGCAACAGAATCACTTGGTGTGGAAAATACTATCCAACAGTTTAGTGTTTCAATTTTCGTTTTGCCCAGCCACACTGAAACAGTGCATGATACTCCCTCCATTACAAAGTGATGCTGTGGTATACGAGCTGTTGAAGTGAATTGCCCATCTTTTCCCATCAGTTAAGTTTTTGGATGAACAACATGCAACTCAATATGATATCAGAGCTAAGTGGTCTTGAGTTCAAAGTCCAATTGGTGCAATTAAAAAATAATAATAATTGCAGCCCCACTCTTATTCCACGTTTTAGGCCCGAGGGAACCTACACGTGAGGGAGAATTGAATTATAAGTGAATTGTCCGTCTTTCCCCATCGGCTTAAGCTTTTGGGTGAACTGTCTAGTGCATGCAACTCAATACGAGCAATCAAAGCTTTTCAAGTTTAACCAGAAATATCTAGATTGGCCACATGAAAATGGTATTAATAGATTTATTGTCAAAAGTGCTGATAAAACATCATATTTTTATATCTTTCTGCTAACATATTCTTGAAAAAACATCAATGATCACAGTATTATCTTGGAGACCATGGAAAATCAGAAACAATAGGTTTTGTAACGTGTAGTAGTAAATTGATCTAGCATGGAAATACTTGAAATATCATTTATATGCACAATAAGGAAAAGCATTCAAATAGAAAGGTTTCCAAAATAGCCCAGCAGGTTTAAACGATAGAAATTTGCTAAGCACAAACAAACAACAGCAACTAATAATAGTTAAAAAAAAAAGCATACTAACTACAACAAAAAATTTCCACATTACCGTACCGTATCTTTTGTTAACTGCCAGGGCAAATGCAGGGCTCACAACCTCATGAATCTGTTTAAGTTTCGTCCATTTTACCACCAAAATAATGAGCCCAATGCATGCCATGATAAGTGTGAGAGAAGACCCTGAAACTACCACGACAATCCAACTATCCAATTTCTTGCTCTTCTGAGGGTGCAAATCTGCGGTTATAGGATCTTCTCCCAATCCATGAGATGAGTCAGGCGGAGATGGTGGCGCGGATTGCAGCCCTGTAGTGACAACATTGCATAACTGAAACATATATTCAAGTAAATAATCTAAGAAGCAAATATTCCATGTACAGGTTTTTACCTGGATAGGTAATATTTATAACTTCATAATCTCCAAAAATAGATGAATTTATCTGAACCTTCTTATTCCAGAACCTATCAGATATTAGGGAGGCAGTATAGCTATCAAACTGTTCTCTTAGTGGCACCAAATAAATGGTCACCCTTGTCTTTTGGTCATCCTGGATACTTGCAATTGCAGCCATAATCTTCACCTGGCTTTGTTTAACAAATGTCCCAGCTGCAACTTCAACTTCTAACTCCGCTATGCGCATGAAAAGTAAATACGAAGCTACGTCAAGATCAACGATAACACTAAGAGGCAGCACACAACCACAGGGGGAACCAATCGGTGTTGTAGTCATTGGCTCATTGCAAACAAAGCTAGAGCAACCTGCTGAAGAAACAAGGGACTATTCAGTACAAAACACAAGAAAACTCACAAGCTTATATTTAGTCAAAAAAGTAGTCCACATCTTGATAGCAGCTACTAAAGGACAGTCTACAGAAGTATGAACAATATCAAAAAATTGGTGAAGTAATACAAGGATGCATGACAAGATTAAGTATAAAATTGCAAACATAAGTTGCAAACCTTGAGACGGGGGAGATGAGGATGGCGAATGGGCCTCATGTGCTTCTCCATGGTGCTTGGGTGAAGAAGCGCGCACAGTAATGCCTGTAAGAATAAACAGATACTAAACAGCTGATGGGAGAAATTTAAAGCCAGAACTTTTAGCACAGAAGTTGTCACAGTCATACCAGGAGATTCTGGAGAAAATGCCGGGGAAATTCGAGGTCCAAACACTCTTGTGTCAGGGGAATTTGATGGATGCGGTGCTGGACTAGGCGATATGGTTGCTGGAGAATCAAGGGATTAGGTTTACATTTAAGTATAAAATGCAAAAGCTGATGGGAGAAAATTTTCTACCACTCATATGACTATGTTAAGATTACAGCATATGTGCATTGACATGGTTACTTCTAGCAGGCTCGAGCGCAATGTACTTGGGACCTAATACAGGTTGGATGTGAACTACTTAAGCACGATTCTACTTCAAGATTTTATGCAATGGCTATGCCAGCCAGATGGCACGATGCTGCTGTTTTGATGAGCTACCAATGCGCCCCCCAAAAAAAAAAAGATATCCCTTGAAGGAGCAACATAGTGCAACAACCCAGAGGCATTTCCAAGGTCTTGTGTAGTACAACAGCCATGCATGAAAAAAGAAGCTCAAACTGCTTATCACTGCATCCTTAAACAAGTAGCACTCCATAGCAACCCTTGCATCCACCAATCCCATGCACCCTGAGTCTTTAGCATAAGAAACTAGCAGTACCCATCTACTTCGAGCATGAACACCCTTGAAAAGACAATGCCAAGCCATATACATCTCCTGCTCCCCAAGCACACTGAGTGGACGTCAGCCGCAACACGCACTCCAAATTCTCACGGGGGCAGACTTGCAACTGGGATCCCAACCTATACACACATGTCCAGACGCATATACCCAAGTCACCGACACCGTGGTAGATCTTCCACTAGGCAAAACCATCAATCACGCCACAATCTAAAATATTTTCCCCAAAAACATGGCGCTAACAGCAGAATTCCTCATCTAACCACAAAAACACCACCCCCTACCTGGCGTGCATCGCACCCCGATTCCAAGCAACCGAGCCCCTGACAGCAGCATCGCAACTCGCCAGATCCCCCGCGAAGCTACGAAGCTAAGATTTCCGCCAAAATGCAGCACCAGAAGCGCAATCCCCACACACCGAAAACCCTACCCAAAGCGCACAAGCACAGCCGCCGAGCAAGCAAACCACCAACCAACCAACCAACCCCGCCCAGCCCAACAATGGCATGCAGAAAAAGCGAAAGCAAGCAGCAAGAAAGCAAGCGAGTATTACCACCAAGCGCGTCGCCCGCGCGGAGCAGCAGGAGCAGAAGCAGGAGCAGGAGCAGGAAGCCGCCGCCCCCGCACATCTCACACCGCGGCGCTACACCATTGCCCGGGCGGCGGATCTGGAAGCTTCTGGAGGAAGCGGCGGATCGGGGCGGCGATGGGGATGGGGAACGAGGCGAGGCCAAATGGCTGGCGAATAGGCTAGTAGTATAGGCAGCAGGAGAGGGATGTGTGGGGAAGGCAATTAATTGGTGCGCATGCCTGCTGCTCGCGTTGGTTCGGCTCGGTGATTTGCTCTGCTGGGGACGGATTAACTTCGAATTAACCTTGGAGTGGAATTAATGAGCTGCTTCCTAATCGAGGGTTTAGGGGGGATCGATGGATACTGGGTAGAGACGGAGATGACTTCGAATATATATCGGAGAAGCAACAGCGGGTTACTGCCAAGAGACGGCAAGTATGAGTCGCAATTCCGGATGTGTTACTAGATTTTGGTCATTCTAGGTTCCTCTTTTATTAACCACATGATGTAGACGTATGGTGAGCTAGAGATACGTGAATTAGCTATGGATCCCACGTAATAAATGCAGGAAACTTAACACACATGATCATGCTGAGAAGGCAGGGGTTTTAGACAGGGCAACATATCCGGTGCAACCCTTCAGTGAAATCGCGTCTGTTGAGCTAAAAAAGTTTCAAAAATTCTGAAAAAATCATGGATGTACATCTCAACTTACCCCACCTACATATAAAATTTCATGATCAAATTCATCCTATACTAGCGGTTAAAAAAAACAAGCAGCAAAAATGAATAGTGATGAACAGTAAAAATCGCTGTTCATGCGAAATTTGTCTTTTTGTAACTGCTAGTATAAGATGAATTTGATCATGAAATTTTATATGTAGGTGGGGTAAGTTGAGATGTACATCCATGATTTTTTTCAGAATTTTTGAAACTTTTTTAGTTCAGACGGATTCTTTCACCGGAGAAATGATTGATGAGATATTTTTCCTTTAGACAGAGTCGATCTTCTCTAGCGAGAATAAAAACCTACTGCTGTATTCTTATATTCAATTACAATGGAGTGTCTAATATCACATGTGAGTAATATCTTGTGATCTTCCTTACTTATCGTCTGATGACCTCTTTAAATAGCGTTGAAGGGTTTACGGTTGATGTGTGGTTATGTCAAAGATGTAAAGGCGCATATTTTATTTGTATATCATATGTAGTCACTTATGATAGGCTTGACCCCTAGTCAGAGGTTTGGGTCCACGTATCTAACCATGGACATCTGGAGATCCCTTTTTTTATTGGGTGTGTAATGCGCTTTTTACAGGAGTGCATGTCTAAGAGGATAGAAACCCTAGACAATAATGACGACACGTAGCAAATGATGACCACCCAAGACTTGAATAGGCTTGCCATCACCGATAAGTTGGGATATTGGCCAATGGGAAAAGGAAGATGTGATAACGTGGGAATGATAGCTAGGCGAACTGCAAATAGAGATAACTAAGGAGCCGTGCATGAGCTTTTTCAAGGCATCAATGAAAGTGACAAGTGTGATGACGTTCTGGGGAATGCCAAGCTACCGTAGAGTTGAGGGGTGCACTCGATTCATTTCTAATTACAATTTTTTTAAAAAATGTTGCCTGTCACTACTGACTTTTTTGTTATTAGTAATTAATATTTTGAAAATTAAAAATATATAAACATGGATCAGGAATTAGGAAACTAAGGACGCTCTTGCTAGGCACGTCCATAGGTGGACGTTCTCACCCAGGGTTAACAATATCATTTCGAACTCAAATTTTAACGACCCAGCGGTATTGAAAATCATGAAAAACTGCTTGAAATTTGCTCAAAACTAAATAGTTTTAAAAGTCAAATGAATTTGGAATCTGGTCAAACTGACAAGCGAATTTCAAACGAAACGGACGAAAGCTGCTTGAAAAGGCTCGAATTTCGAACGTCGGTGAGAGTTGGAAAAAATGGAAAATTTGAAAACAAAACTAGGAAAATTGCAAAAAAAAAATGTTGTAAAATTTGTAAAAAGCCATTGAAGGCCCAAATATAGGGAATATGTAAGAAATATAAAAAAAATATGGACAAACACGAAAAAAATCCAGTATGAACTTTTCTAAATATGGACAAAGTTTGACAAGACCTTTGTTATATTTTAGACAATTACAAGTTGTAAAATACGCATTTAACAATAATATGTCAATAAATAATCTTTCATTTCAATACTACTCACATATCAATCCAACAAGTGCAAAAATAGGCATGCACATAATAACATTCGCATATCAACATCATTTACATTTCAACAACTTCCATTACTACTAAATATACTTCAACAAATATTGCTACTAAATATAATTGAACAAATATCGGTACTAAATGTACTTCAACAAATATTGCTACTAAATATAATTGAACAAATATTGCTACTAAATATACTTCAACAAATATTGCTACTTAACATAATTGAACAAATATTGCTACTTGACATACTTTAACAAATATTGCTACTTGATATACTTGAACAAATATTGCTATTAAATATAATTGAACAAATATTGTTACTAAAATATGTTTACGTAAAATATTGCTACTTGACATACTTAAATAAATATTGCTACTAAATAAAATTGAACAAATATTGTTACTAAAATATGTTGAAGTAAATATTGCTACTAAAAATACTTCTAATTTCTTTTTTTGGATTTCTAATTTTTACATTTGGAATGGCTCAAAAACGTCTCCAAACTTCTTTTTTCAAAAAAAATCACACCAAAGGTTATAAAACTATTAATACTAATTTTAGGAAATTTTTGGATTTTTTAAAAAAAATCTGAATTTTTTGAATTTGAATTTGAACTTGACCGGTGAACCGAGCCGTTTCACTTTTTGTACCAGAGCAGTACAGGCTTTTTTCATGGTTGTCAAACTGTTTGCGTCAGTTTTTTGAACCCTACTCTTGCCAACCATGTCCACCTCTGGAGCTAATTAAAACGATGTCCACCTAATGACAGAATTAAAACTGGTTTCTCTTTACGCATCTCATATAGGGATGACAATGGCCCCTATTCCCCGCGGGGAATTCCCCTATTAGGAGGCGGAGAGATGGTGTTTTTCCTACAAGGCTGTTAACAGAAAAATATGTCACCACTGGAGGAAGCAAGTATGGGTGTGCTCCATCACTCCCCATCCTCGTCACCCATATGGCCCCTGGCATGTCTATGATAGGTGGGTCAATACTCTATATTATTTGTAATCTGTCGTTGGCTTACTGTAGACAATTTTACTTGACATTATTTGTACAAATTAATCAATTCATGACTATATCCTCAATCTACAAAGCATCTTGTTATTTTGTTTTTTATTTTGTATGTACCATGTTATCGGGTATGGCTCCCTATGAGGACCCGATATCCCGACAAGGATGAGAAATGAGGCGAAATGGCACCCGATACCGGGGTTTCTCTCCTCATGAGAATAAGAACATTCTACCACTCCCTATCAGGAAACGTATCCGTTGCAATCCCTAATCCCATGCCAGTTCGAGTTTCTTTTGTTAATAGTTTTGTTCATTGCCTAAGCTTAAATTTTGGTTTGGATCATAATGTGGACGCTGTTCCGAATGTATTTTGACTTTGCACAAGGATTAAGGTTATGTTGAAATTGAGAAAGATATGATAGAAAATGACTTAGATGCCCCTACTTAATTGTCTTAGAAGATGAAAGATACATACTTTTGTGTGGGTGGTGATGAATAAATGTGTATAGTTGAGAAAGAATAAATAGGGGTATAGAAAGAAATGCCTCATTAAATCTACATCTAAGCCTTATATTTGTGAACAAAATCATTCAAAAAATAAGCCTTATAAAAGTCAACAGAATGAGTAATTACTAGTCCGCCGTCTCTACATTTTCAACTCTTGAAATATTAATTACTATTAATAAAAAATGCCGTATCATTGTATTATGGAGATGATAAACAAGAAAGGATAAATTAGATTTACTTCCTAGTTTCAGGGAGGGAGACTTTAATTTTTAGAAACAATAATATTTTAGTATTGCTACTAAAATTAGCAAGGTTTTATAAACAACAGTTGATTGATCCTAAAATATAGAAAATCCACTACTGATTTATACCTAAACATCTATAAGACCATAACACCATATTGCATGTGGATTTCCTTTTCTCCCTAGAGCCTTATCTTATCTTTTCGAACCTTTTCTGTTAAGAACTTCCCAAAGTATATAGGTTTCTTTTTTGGTAAATTTCATGAAACAACATATTTTTTGTAGAAACTATCAGAAAACAATAGTTTTTAGCTTCTATTTCATAAAACTATATATTTTAGCAGAATTTGTATCACAAAACTACAAGTTTTATAATTGATCATTTCTTGTAATGAGTCTAACACTATAGGCCCATATGATAGCCTCACACACGAGTGAAATGAGAAATGAGCTATGGATGATCTAGGCCATTGATTTTTAGTCCAATAGTGTTTTCTAAACAGTGCTATGGACGATCTACACCATTGATTTTTGACCCAATGTGTACCGATAGGTAGTATCACCATCCACTCCACTCCCAACTGAGCCAATAGCAAACATGAAAAAGGGGTGGAGAGAGAATAACCTTCTCCAGGTCGATGTGAGGTGCCATGGAGGAGACATTCCTGTAGCAACACAATCCTCCCTGCGCGCTTTCTTGCCGAAGCTCCGGCCACTGTCGCCTCCTCTTCCCTCCTTAGCTTTTGGTCGCAGTTCTTTATGGCATGGAAGGCCAGGCTCTCCAGCAAGTGGGCACCCCAGCAACACTGGCCATGTTAAGCACGACTGCTCCCACGTCCGCTGCAACCAGTGAGCCGCCACTGGCCTTGGTGATCGTGAGCTCCGTCACCCTCCACGGTGTGCGCGAAAAGGGCTTGCACCAGCGGTTGCACGCCGGTGAGCTCCCTTTGGCCACCGAACATTGCCTCCCCCTAGTGATCTCTAGCCTAAGCGACTGCGGAAAACACAAGAGCACACCATTGATCAGATCTTGCTGCATGCGGTGCAAATTATGGTCGGTAAAAAAATCAGGGAAATAGGTGGCGAACGAACCGGAGATTTGAAGCGGGTGAGTTGAGATCCACATACCATGGCGATGAAGGCGAGGCCGGGAAAGAGCGAGTGGGGCAAAACCCTAGAGATCTTGCAGCAACTGGGTGGCTAGGCGAGGTGTGGAGGGAGCGAATCGGACCACGAGCTTGGGGAAGACCGAGGAGGGTGGGGCGCGAGGCGACCGGGAGTAGCTACAGCGGGAGGAAGGCATAGAGAGGGTGGACGGTGCGTGCATGAGAGGGAGAGATAGGCGAGGCCGCGAGAGGACTAATCGGGGGACAGTGCTCACTCAGGCTAGGGTTGGTGCAGGTGCGGTGTCGATTTGGGCCTGAGCGTGGGGAAGCCCCGTCGATCGAACAACATTTATATTTTTATCGGGTACCCAAATCCAAAACCTATAGATTTGAAATACTACTCATACTCGTCCTTATCAAGTCAGATACCTGTGGATAAAACTGCCACCACCCCTAAGGTCCTAACTCAAATCCAAACCTCCCGACAGCACCAAAATTCCCCATTCCTGTGTTGTTCGCACCCTTCTATCTCAACTCGCCGCTGCCCCAGCCGCCCCAGCCATGAACTTTCTGCCAGCCACCGCCGCCGTTGGGCCACTAGCCCCGCCTACGTAGCCCCTTCATCAGCATGAAGCGTACCCAAGAGAAGGCGGTGGCATCATCTGCGAGTGCATCTGCAACCATGGACTATGACCAGCCCATGGTCAATTGCCCATACTGCCGCATCCAATTGGTCATGGAGGAGTCATATAGCTTGGATAACCCGAGTAGGGTGTACTACAGGTGCAGGAACCGAACAATCGAATGTTTAAGTATTTGGCCTGTGTGGGTTGGTGTTTCTTGGGAAACCCCGGATTTTTTACTTAAACAACTTGGTGTTCTCGGGTAATTGGGAAATGCTGAATTTTCTTGTGGAATGAGGAATACTCGGCATGGCAACGAAGTGCGCTACCGCTACGCCGCATGGTCGTTAGCTAATACCGAAGGTAATAAAATACTTAACCCGAATCCACCGCTTAACAAATCGGCAACGTGGTACTCCGAATCGATGTGGCCACGGCAAGAGATGTGGAAGTCCATAGGATATAATATATGTAGTAGGAGGAGTACATTCGTGATCATGGTGCCCTTGCTGTATCTACAGAGGGGTTGGTGAACAGGGGAAGGGAGCACAACCATGATGTGGATGCTGAAGCAATACGCTAAAGACCTTCCCAAAGTATGTAGGCTTCTTTCCTTGATCCCTGCAATTGCTTCAGTAGTTCAGTACGGGCATGGGGCAAGACGAAAATCACAAATACCATCAGGATTTGAGTTTTCACTCCAAATTCGTCAGGTTTTTGGACAGGACCCATGAGTGCGGCCTGCTGAATTTTCATGAGCCACGTGCAGTAGCATGGGCTTGTATACATCGTCCAATTTTGTGGCCAGACAGAGGATGGATGGATGGATTTGGATTTGAGTTTTCACTCCAAATTCGTCAGGTTTTTGGACAGGACCCATGAGTGCGGCCTGCTGAATTTTCATGAGCCACGTGCAGTAGCATGGGCTTGTATACATCGTCCAATTTTGTGGCCAGACAGAGGATGGATGGATGGATTTGGAAAATGCGAGACCATCGAGCAAGATTGACAGCAGCAGCTTAGCTAGCCCGTCGTGCAGCCTGCTATTGCCAATATGGATCAGATCATTCATCAGCTAGCCTGACGACAAGCTAGCAAAGCCTACCAACAGCTAATAGCTAGCATTGTACTCTACCGATCGACTGAGCTGACGCGAAGGGGCCCACGCTATCTTATTCTGCCACAGGAGCAGCAGAGGAAAGTATCCTAGTCCACTCCAGTACTCCTATCCGAGCAGCCCCAACACAACTTATGCGCGCGTGATGGCACTCTGTCCAGTGTGACACGGGCACGTAAAGTTGGAAGCCAGGTGTCGACACAGCGATGACAGATATATGTCTTGTGTGCGTCCAAATCTTTTCCTAGGGTGTGACTATGTACGTGCGACGCCTTAGTGTGTGTGTATCTATCGCGCTAGTCGAAGCTCTTGCAGGGTGCTTTGATACGGCCCTTGCGTTACTTCTTTCCCTGCACAGCTTCAATCCCCCTTCCCCCCGATGGGTTTGGTTTTTGCCTAAAAAGAGATTCAGTGTAGTTCGTCCCTCCTTAAAAGCAAAAACACTTAGCCAATTTTTTTTTACTGCAGTATGCACTTTAGTTTAACATTGTTGATTCATCCCAACCTTTTATCGTCTGCTTAAGTTATAGTCCACTTAAAAGCTACACAAAGTGACTATCCATGTTTGCCATACTTGTTTGCGGTAGACATAGTACCGAGACAAATATGGTAATAGCACAGTTTCGTATGCATAGCTGCCTGCTTGTGTATAGGGTTGTTAAAAAAAAAGCTGAGGCTCGTGAGTTACTCGAGCTTTGCCCGTTCTAAACTTGATTTGAGCTCCAAAGAAGCATACATTGAGCTTGATCCCAACATTGAGCTCGAATAACTCAAAAGCGTCCGTAAATTTATGGATCGCTTGTTAAATATTACTGCACGTTAACTATTACCAAGCTTACTTGAGTTGAGCTTAAATTTTAAAAAATTAGTACATGTTAAATTATTTATCCTTATCGAACTTACTCGTGAGATGCTCTGGCTCGATTCGAGTTCGACTCAACCTCTAAACAAGCCTATCTCAAGCTTGATCTGAGCTCGCGAGTTTCGATGAGTCGAGCTCAAATAGCTCATAAGGGTCGATAAATTTACAGATCACTTGTCTATATTACTATGCTATAGATGCATCACTTTTCTAGCATCTCTTTCTCCTTTTGTTTTTGAAAAATTGGCACCTTTCTGATTAAAATTGTAAATCTAACCCCTTACTCACCGCGGGCGTCACTTTTCGTGCCCCCTACCGTGGAAGCACTTCCCACACTCCCCTCCACGGCAACCTTCCTCCCACACTCGCTGGTCGCGGCACCTCCTGCATTCGAAGGCACAGCAACCACCTGGTCCCGTCAGAATTTATTCGGTGTTCATGTTTTGTAGAAATTTGTTTCAAGCTATCTTCATTTTTTAAGTAATTATCTCCTCACAGCAACGACACTTGTGAAATACCGAAAGTATCCATTACCTTTCGCAATCACAAGTCACAGCATTCTGCTCACAGTAATCATCACTATTCTAAATTTTTCCTTTTCATTTAAAACAAATGTTGTGCTGCCTTATTATCATTAAAAAATGAACACGCTGCCAGTCAGAACTGCGAAAGTTGCCTACTACTGTAATTTTTTTGGCTTATCATTTCCGTAATTTTTATTTCCCTTGTAATATTTACAAAAAAATCAAATTAGCTTACCTCAATGTCACCATAACATAATGTCCGGTGATATATTTATGCTGTAGTCTAACAAGTTCCAACATTTTGTGCATCTTCATGGTTATCACGTGTACATCGATTTGATTGTAGTTCCACAATTTCTAAGTACAACAGTCAACAAAAAAATTAATAAAATTTCACAATTTTACAATACATCACTGAAATAAAAAAATTCGAAATTTGTCTATTCAAAAAACCTAAATTTGCAATATATCACTGAACGAAATAAATTCAAAGAATGTCGATTCAAATTCCCCTAATTTTGCAGAACATCACTTAACCAAAATAAAATTTAAAGATCTGAGCGATAAAACAAGGACAGGGATGATAAAAAAGAGAAATAAAAAAAATGAGCAGCAGCACTGGGGTCCGGACAGGGCAGTGCCTCTGCGCCGCTGCACCAAGGCCCACGCTTCCTGGGACCAAATCAACAAATAAGCCGTCGTAAGAGCTGCAAACAGGAAAAAAAAAATACCGGAGTAGCCAAATGTACGATCGGTTCCTCCAGGGCTCGATCCCAGCAGACTCGGTCGAGGTCATGCAGCGAGCCTCGTCTACAGCCTACTGACGTGCACGCATCCTCCCGCACAGCAGCACTCGAGAGCTCGCCGCGCGCACCACTAATATCACCACACACACTTACATGTTGGCCCCACCGTTCGTTCGGCCCGCATGTCATGCACAAGTATTAGTAGCATTGGGGCACGTCGACGTATATACAGGGCTGCCCGACGATAGGAGAGCATCACGCAAACACATTCTTGCTCCCGAGGAGAACGTGCGTGCGTTGGTGCCTGTCTTTCCAGGAGCCCACTCGCTGTACAATACGCCGCTAATCCCAAACTTACAGTGGATTAAACATACAAAATACAACACTAATGCAAGTAATCTTAATTGTCTTATTTGGAACGCGGAACTTTTTTTTTTTCAATTCCTACATTTAAAACAGTGACGGGCTACACACAGAAGATGCCAGATATTCCTAACGTTCAGAAATACAAGATATGTAGTTTGAATTGTAATGTTTAAAAATGTACGATTTGTATATAGATTTAATGAGATTTGTATATAAATTCTCTCTCAACTTTATGCATTTATTCATAACCACCACATACAAAATATTATCTCTCATTTTTCAAGAAAATTAAGTGGACATATCTAAGTCATTTTCACTCATACCTTTCTCAATTTCATCCTAATCTTAATCCTTGCACCAAAATACGCCTTATATTTCTAAATGGTGGGGGTAGATCTCAATACAATAACAATACATCCTAATACAATAACAATATTTTATCGCCCTCCACACTGTTGGTATACTTATTGCTCTCTTCTAGGCAGATATAGAAAACCCTTCTTACCTCTAGTAAATGAAAACCACCACTTTTCTAGCCTTTTGTGTAGCTTTTGTTGTAAATCTAGCCTTTTTTTCGAATCCAATTACAAAAATAATCACATCTTAAACCGTAGAAACACCGGTAGATAATACGTATCATCTGCTGTACTCTCACACCACGGAAGCTCCTTCCGAGCTTCCAGAGCGTGGCAAGCACCGAATGTACGACCGTGCAGAATCTCGGTAGGAAATATTATGATGTGAAAGCACGACAGCTAACATGTGTCGCATGATGTTGTTTTCATATTGAGGACGTGATTATTTTTATAATTATATTTGAAAAGGAGTCAAATTTTTAAAAATTTATTGTGAGCTAGAAAAGCTTGGTTTCCGTTAAATGCACACGCCATGCACGGACGCACCGCAGATCCTGCTCCCGATAGAATATACGGTGAGTAGCAACGAAAAAAGGATTTTAAACAGCAAAAGACGAATGAATGGGACGGAAGAAGAGAGCCGGACACCGACCGCCGTGTCCGACGCCTCACCCCATGCGCCGAACGGCTTCCGCGTTTTCGGCGCCCGGGCCCACTTATCCGGATTGCGTATGCATGGCATGGGTCAGGGTGGCCCTTTGGCTTTTTCCAATAGTCAAGCCTTAAAATAGAGTTCTATATCTCAAAATAGAGCCTAAACTAAAAAAATTAGGACCCAAGATAGCTATTGACTCCAGCAATTAGACCCTAAATCTCCAATCCTTCATTCATCCCTTCATTAGGGCCTGAGAGGAGCGTTGCTAAATATAGCAACAGAGCTCCGAGTCCTAAACCTATTTTGATAATTTTTCTCAAAATACAACCTCTGTTGGAGTGCTTTTTTTCCATCAAAACCCTATAATTACAATTAGCAACCTATTTAGGGCTCCTCTTGGAGATGCTCTTACGCACGTTACGCAAATCTGCACTGTGAAATGAATTTTCAATCTAGCCCTTACTACTGGCCACGAAAGCAGCGAGCAATCTTCCTCAGCCAAGGGCATGTACAATATTAGAATATCAGCATCTATCCTATGTGGCAAGCAATTAAATGAAGAGAGAGAGCGCTGCTATCTATAGACCTGTAGATTGTCTATTAATTAAATGAAGAAAGAGAGAGAGAGCACTCTATTAATTAAAAATAGCTATAGACATCTATATAGATTCACCATTGCAAGGGTTTACTATAGTATGGTCTATAGATGATATGGATCTTACTATAGAGAGCAATTATCTTTAACCATTGCGGATGCCCTTATAGATAACCTTATATAATAGTATAGACAATCATTTTTTTGGTTCCCGTGCTACAATCAATTCATCTCTACACACAACCGGCTTGGTTCCCGTGCTACAGTCGACTGCAAATGTATAGACAGTTTCTTTCTCTTTCCTCTTTCTCTTTCATCCACATTAACAAATAGGTGACATAGCAACTCTTATAGACAGCTGATATCAATTCATTATATATGCTCTAAAGAGATGACTTTTTTTAAATTCATAAAAAAAGGCTAGATTTATCGATAAAAAAAACTTCAGGGACTAGAATTCTAGCCAAGACTCCGGTATGAGTGGCTATCAAATTCATTTTGTCTTATACTATGCGTGCTCCATTTCTCCCAACATTAAAGCTACGCATAGAATTTTTTTGCGAACAATAGAGACAGAGAAGGAACTGACAGTTATTGATGGTATGCAAAGCGTGCATGTGTGTAGCGAATTGGCGGTGGTGCACACATAATAGCAGGGTTAATAATACCATTTTGAATTCGGATTTCAGTAATCCGGCAATATCAAAATTCATAAAAAATCGCTCGAAATTCGCTTGAAATTGAACGATTTCAAAAGTCAAACAAATTTAAAATTTGATCATACCAGCAAGCAAATTTTGAACAAATTGGACGAAAACTGCTCGAAAAGGTTCGAATTTCGAGCAGTTTTTGGCAAAAACCGGTCACAAGTTGAAAAATTGGGGAAAATTGCAAAAAATATTGTAAAATTTGTAAAAACCATTGAAGGCCCCAAAAAAGGAAAATGTAATAAATATATAAAAAGTATGAAAAAAATTATGGCATCTACTTTCCAAAATACGGAAAAATTTCAATATGACCTTTACTATATTTTAGACAGTTGTAAGTTGTAAAGTAAGCATTTAGCAGTAATATGTCAACAAATAATCTTTCATTTCAATACTACTCACATATCAATCTAGCAAGTACAAAAATAGGCATTCACATATCAACACCATTTACAATTCAACACCTTCCTTTGCTACTAAATATATTCCAATAAATATTGCTACTAAATGTAATTGAACAAATATTAATACTAAATATACTTTAACAAATATTGTTACTAAATAGACTTCAACAAATATTGCCGCTTGACATAATTGAACAAATATTGCTACTTGAAATATACTTTAACAAATAGCACTGCTAAATATACTTCAACAAATATTGCTACTTGACATAATTGACATACTTGAATAAATATTGCTACTAAAATATGTTGAAGTAAATATTACTACTTGACATATTTGAACAAATGTTACTACCTAACATATTTGAACAAATATTACTACTAAAATATATTGAAGTAAATATTGCTACTTGACATACTTAAACAAATATTGCCACTAAATATAATTGAGCAAATATTGTTACTAAAAATGTGTTGAAGTAAATATTGTACTTGACATACTTAAACAAATATTGCTACTAAAAAAATTCTAATTTCTTTTTATGGATTTTCTAATTTCTACTAACTTTAGAGATTTTTGGATATTTTTTTAAAATTTAGATTTTTTTTAATTTGAACTTGACCAGTAAACCAAACGGTTTCACTTTTCAAACCTGAGCAGTACAGGTGGTTTTCAACAGTTTTTGGAACCCTGCATGTAGCTATTTACGACCTCATCATCGTCGCCACCACAGGCTGGATCGACCAACTCTTCTTCTGGCCAGAGGTGTGTGTTCATAGCATTGTTTTATTTTTATTATTTGTTATGAGGTGCTTGTATATATCATTATTAAAAAATGCAAAAATATTAAATCTTGAATGAATGACAGATAGTGATTACTTTTATGGTACACTAAATTCAATTCGAACTATTCATTTTTTCGATCCAATGGATCGACTTAGCTAGTATTCATTTATACTCTCTCCGGCAGTATAGTAGTAGAAACATAATTAACAAATCAATTGTCAGATTTGATTTCTATTGCTCACCATATACTATTAGTTTAACACATCATCAACTTTCTCCTTTAAACTAATGTGTGGTTGGGAGCAATTTCCATGTTTGGGTCATAATGGAACTAGAGAAGTGAGTTCTACGGTGATAGAAGTTTATCCACGGTGTTTTCGTCCTCAGGACTGTTAGTCGGCAAGAGCAATTGTTGGATACACAGCGTAGAAGCGGTGGTTCTTTTTGCAACGGTTTCTGTATTTTACACCAATTATTAACTTCCCTATCGAGAACGAAAAAGAGAGGAAAAAAAAACTATAAAGCCTTAATTCGAGTCACTCGATCGATTTTAGCACCTCAACGACCCTTGTTACAGTGAGAAATCATTCGGTGATACTTGTATTTTTTCATGTTTGTTTTAATTGTTGCCTAACTATTGCAGACCATACAGTTCCTGAAATAAATTTCAGTGGAGTAACCCGGCAATCTTCCGCAGCATTTACCACCGGATCGATCTCCTCTACAAACAGCTTGACAGCAACTAAGCATATCTTCATAATGGGATATCAATCCAAGCAAATTTCTTCACTCTCAGTTCACTGCATTGAAGAAGATACCGCTCATTTGCTCTCGCACGTGAGGAAAAACATAATAGCACACGGACAACCTCTTGTATTTTTTTTATTCTTATTTTTCTTATGACCCACGAACAACCAACAACCAGTGTCTTACTAGTACTGTTAAATAGCCTACTAGGAAAACGTCCTATTCAGAAATGAATCTGTTTCCTACTTGTACAAGATTAATTATAATATTCACCTTTTTAATCTTGTAACATCAATAAGTTCTAATTGAGATAGTCAGTCTTAACTATGATTTACCTATTCTTAACATCTTGGACTCAATTTATTTGACTTGGGGCATCGAACTCATCTCCTCGCGCATCCTAGACTCAACTTATTGGTCCTGTTTGTTTAGACTTAGCCTTTTTAGTTTATAGCTTAAAGCTAACTTTTTGGCTTAAACAGCTTAAAAACTAATGGCTTTTGCACGTGATAGAGGTGGATATTTTTATGTAACTTTAATGTTATTAGTCTAAAGCCAACCATCAATAAACCAAAAAAAGTCTTTTTCCAATGACTTTTGGCTTTTAGTTATCTGGAGGCTTATGGCTTTTAAAAAGCCAAAATAAAAAGCTACTCGTTTGTTTGGACTTTAGCTTTTTGGCTTTTGAGCCGATGAAAAATCCCAAACAAACAGGACCATACAGATTACCACATCCTCCTGCCACATGCAGTGGCTTCCTCTTCATCTTCTTGTACAACATGATCTCTTTAGGTGCGTACGACCTTCCTGAACAATGTTGCAAACGTTTATCTTGTGGATACAATGCGCATAAAGAATTCCCGTGATCATACATAATCCGTCGTGTACACAACTCACACTAGAACATGTAGCTTTAGCTACCTTCTCGATGAGAGACACAGATAGCCGCTAATGCTATTTTGTCACATCGGTTGTCAATGACGCTTATCAATAGCAGTTATGGGGAGACACGCCTCTTCCACTCTTTCGCCTACTCGTTCATGATGCGACTTTAACTCGATGGTGACTCTTTACCTTCCTGTCTTCTTATCGTGGAGCCGCAAGAACCGTTGCACCCGTGCTCCTATCGGATTCCGCTTAGGACTATATCACTCAATGACAATAGCCTCGTCAAGGCACAGTAATGGTGGCCTTCTTTAGGCAAGAGTGACACTAAGATTGGAACATCACTCTGATACCAATCGATGCTTATAGCTCTGGATCATGAACATACGCATATGAAGACAAGAAAGAATACAATAGTACACATAGAGAAAAAATATTTATGGTATGATACAACTAACACTTTTTGTATTTTTCTACTCTTATTTCTCTTATGACTTATAAATAACCAGCAACTTAGGACTTGTTTGGTAGAGCTTTAGATCTTAGCTCCATCTCAGATCTGAAACTTGTAGACTAAAATAAAGTGAATTAAGTTTATATTTTTAGTCTATAATATAAACAAAATGACCCATCTAAACACTCTTAATACATTCATAACTCTAGCTCTACGGACCTGATAAAGTTATAAATACCTGAATCTGATGAAATTGAAGCTGTACCAAATATAGTCGTAGTCATATAGTAACATTACCGACCAACCTACTAGAAAACAAATCCTATTAAAAATCAATCCGTTTCTTACTCCAAGATTTTATTCTAACTAGGATCTTACGAGGATGGAGGAGAGTGAGCTCGTCCTCATCCAGATAGGTTGATTACCCGTTGGACGAATCCAAGTACGACACATTCAGCAGGGCCAGCTCCAACAGGAGGAGGCACCCAACGCAAGCAGCCAACCCAAACCAAAACGGCAAAACACCACGCGCCTCGCCTCAAAAACCACCCAAAGCGAAGCGAAGCAAAAGCAGCAGAGCCACCGCAGCCACAGCCACCACCCAGAGCTGAGCAGCCAGCAGCGAGCAGCGCCCACCTCACCTCCTCCCCTGACCTCACCTCATCGATTGCGATGATGGAGATTCCTCCACGCGCGCCTGCCTCCTCCTCGCCCCAGCCCCAGCCCCAGACTTCCGTATAAACCCCTCGTCAAAACCCCCAATACACACGAGCCAAGAACAGGAACCCCTCACTTGGTCGCTATCCGCTTGAAATCTTTGAAAGTTTGAATATTCGAGGGAGAAAAAAAATCGAAATCGATAGTACATGGTGTCGAGTAGCGGAGAGATGGCCAAGGCGGAGAAGCTGGTGGTGGAGGTGGTGGCGGCGCACAACCTCATGCCCAAGGACGGCCAGGGTTCCTCCTCGGCCTACGTCGAGGTCGAGTTCGAGCACCAGAAGCGCCGCACGCGGGCCAGGCCCAAGGACCTCAACCCTGTCTGGAACGAGCGCCTCGTCTTCGCCGTCGTCGACCCCGACGACCTGCCATACCGCGCCATCGACGTCGGGGTCTACAACGACCGCGGCGCGTCGGGGGGCGGCGGTGGCGGTGATCCGCCCGGCCGGAACTTCCTTGGCAAGGTGAGCGTACCGGCCGCCGGCGTGCCGGCTCCTGGGGAGGAGGCCGTGCCGCAGCTGTTCACGCTCGAGAAGCGCAGCCTCTTCTCCCACATCCGCGGCGAGATCACCTTGAAGATTTATCGCACCAACTCCGGGGACGTGGTTGTGAAGACCAAGCCGGAGAAGCCGGCCAAAGCGGTGGTGACTGGGCCGGAGGTGGTAGCCGAGCTGCCAGTCACTGGGGCGAAGAAGCAGCATCAGCAGCCGATGGTGGCCGTGCAGCCACCGCCGCCTCAGCCACAGGCGCCCATGGACATACTGCCGCCGCCTGCTCCGGCGGTCATGAAGCCGGTAATGCTCGCGGACCACTACCCCGTCCCGACCGTGTTCTCCGGCCCCGCCGACTTCTCTCTGAAGGAGACGCGGCCCAGCCTCGGCGGCGGCGCGGCCGCCGACAAGGCGAGCACGACCTACGACCTGGTCGAGCAGATGCAGTACCTCTACGTGCGCGTGGTGCGCGCGCGCGGTGCGGCGGCAGTGGGCGAGACCGTCGCGGAGGTCAAGCTCGGTAACTACCGCGGCGTGACCCCGGCCGCCGCCGCGCACCACTGGGACCAGGTGTTCGCCTTCTCCAAGGAGACCATCCAGTCCTCGTTCGTCGAGGTCTTCGTGCGCGCGCGCGGCAGCGACGACCACGTCGGCCGCGTCTGGTTCGACCTCTCCGAGGTGCCGCGCCGCGCACCGCCGGACAGCACGCTGGCCCCACAGTGGTACAGCATGGAGGACCGCAAGGGCGAGCGCGGCGGCGTGGAGGTAATGGTCGCCGTCTGGTTCGGTACCCAGGCCGACGAGGCCTTCGCGGAAGCCTGGCACTCCAAGGCGGCCGGCGTCCACGGCTATGGCCCATTGGGCTCCATCAAGTCCAAGGTGTACGTCGCCCCCAAGCTGTGGTACCTTCGTGTGTCCGTCATTGAGGCGCAGGACTTGCTTCCGATGGACAAGGGGTCAATGACGATCGGCCGGTACCCGGAGCTCTTTGTGCGCGCGCAGGTTGGGAATCAGATGCAGCGAACACGGTCGGCGCCGGTGGTGGCGAACCGGGGGCCATCGAGCCCGCTCTGGAATGAAGACCTGATGTTCGTGGTCGCTGAGCCATTTGAGGAGTTGTTGGTGTTGTCTCTGGAGGACCATATGTCCCCTGGAAGGGATGACATGCTTGGCCGCCTTGTCGTTCCGGTATCGGCCATCGAGAGGCGGTGGGATGAGAAGCTCGTCGTTTCAAGGTGGTTTGGACTGGACCGTGGCACTGTTGCCGGCGGCAACACGAACAGGTACGGGAGCCGTGTTCATCTCCGTCTGAGTCTTGACGGGGGATATCATGTTCTGGATGAGGCTACGGCCTACAGCAGTGACCTCCGGCCGACCGGAAAACAGCTGTGGCAGCCGCATGTCGGGGTGCTTGAGCTCGGCGTGCTTGGTGCCACTGGGCTGATACCAACGAAGGCCCGCGATGGCGGGGGTGCGACGACGGATGCGTACTGCGTTGCAAAGTATGGCCAGAAGTGGATCCGCACTCGCACCGTCGTCGGCTCTGTGTGCCCCCGATGGAACGAGCAGTACACATGGGAGGTGTTCGATCCTTGCACCGTCGTCACGGTGGGTGTGTTTGGCAACTGCCGTGTTGACAAGCCAGCCTCGGGGAATACCGCACTGGTAATCCGTGATAATTGCATTGGCAAAGTTCGTATCCGGCTTTCGACACTGGAGACTGATAGGGTGTATACACATTCCTACCCACTTGTTATGCTGCACCCAACCGGGGTCAAGAAGATGGGGGAGCTTCACCTAGCTGTGCGCTTCTGCTGTGGTAATGCTGGCAACATGTTCCATGCCTACGTACGCCCGCTGCTTCCAAAGATGCACTACGTCGAGCCGCTGCTCGTGCGCCAGGTTGAGGGTCTTCGGTCCGAGGCCACGAACGTCGTAGCTGCCCGACTTGGCCGTGCTGAGCCGCCGCTTGGCAGAGAGGTTGTCGAGTACATGCTAGACCACCGTTCGCATCTATGGAGTATGCGGCGCAGCAAAGCAAACTTCTTCCGCCTTGTCACCGTGCTCTCCGGTCCTATTACTATTGGCAGGTGGTTTGAGCTCGTCTGCTCTTGGAATCGCCCGGTGCATTCATGCCTTGCTGTGTTCACATTCCTGCTGTTTGTCACAATGCCGGAGCTGATTCTTCCAACAGCCTTCCTGGCGATGGCGTTCACCGGGTTATGGAGGTACCGCGCCCGTCCCAGGCACCCGCCTCACATGGAGATGAGGCTGTCTCATGCAGATGCAGCCACCGTGGATGAGCTGGATGAGGAATTTGACACATTTCCTTCAAGCCGGGGGGATGTTGTGCGCTTCCGGTATGACCGCCTCCGCAGCGTGGCCGGGAGGGTGCAGACGGTGGTCGGCGACATAGCAACGCAGGGTGAGCGGATGCAGGCCCTCCTCAGCTGGCGCGACCCAAGGGCGGCACTGCTTTTCTCCATTGCCTGTGTTGTCGCTGCAGCCATTGCATACGCCATACCAATGAAGGTGCTGGTTGGACTCTGGGGCCTGTACGCAATGCGCCCGCCAATATTCCGCAGCAGGATGCCGTCTCCGGTGATGAACTTCTTCCGGAGGCTGCCTTCCAAGGCTGACATCCTGCTCTGATCCTAGCGATTTCTGTAGCTGCAGAGGCAGGTAGGCTAACATTGCGATCTCAGTGGTGATTTTGGCGGGAAGGGGATGCTTCAAAGGAATCTAGGAAGAAACAAACTTGTCGTTTGCTGTAGGCGCCTTATGTGTCGGTTGCTTGGTTTATATGCTGTTATGTAATGTGTGTTACTTTATGGTGTATCTTGTAGTAGTTGTAGACTTGTAGTTGCAGCCCAGGATGCTGTTCTTGTACTTTCAGTGTCAGGAGGGCAAAGACTAGTTAAGTAGTTTGATGGTAACGAATGTGATGATGATGAATTGATGAAACAATCAGGTTTAATTATTCAGAAAACTGCCTGTTGTTTTATATTCTGGGTTGAAGTTGTCAGGACGTATAATGCGGCTCGGTCTTAGTACTAAGTGTTTAAAGCGTTTATTATTAGTATTTGTGTTCTTAAAAGACGGCATGATGGTGGTCCTCTCACATGTGTGCGTGACTTTGCCTTCTTATAATACCATCTTCTCTCTAGAGTTCAGACTAAGCACTTTTCCATTTTTTTTTTTGTCTCCATTCTGTTGCCATGTGGCTGCAGGATTAAAACTAACGGAAGAAGGAATTGTGCTTGTGGTATAAACTCTAAACAAGTGTTTTTCTGTTCGGTTAATTGGATGTTCGGCAGAGAAGTTCCACACAGATCAAACCCGTGGCATTTTACTTGTTTGATTACTTAATACTTTCTCTTTGGGTTCGTACTCAGTAGTGATTACTGTACTGTGATCCAAGGTTTACATTATTGATTTGACCTTGAAAATGGCTCCTCGGCCGGTGCCTATTTTGTCAGATAATCGGTCAAAAATTGTTAAAAATTCAAGGGTTTCAAAATCAAACTTTTTGAAGAAAAATTTTAAAAAAAGAAACAAATTTCAACGATGATCGGTCGATGTTCAATAATAATCGACCAACAAAGTGAGCTTCTTTGGTGGTTGAATTTTGAGCGATTTTCGTTGATTTTTATCAATGATCATTCGATATTCACCGATTTTCGATCTGTTTACTATGCATAAATTTTTTCAATTTTTTTTTTAATTGAACTGATTTACCAAATGGTTTCTGATTTCGTGATGACTTGATAAGGTTGATAATCACAATAATAGAGCGATTATCGTGGGTAAGTTGAACCCTACTGGGAATAATGTTCATGTCATCTTTTGAAGCGATTAAAGTAAAGAAAAAGGTTATCGCTGTTGTAGCAGTAGTTGTCGCTGTTCCCTTTTACGCTCAAAGGTTCTACTTGTCTTGGAGGAGGGACATCTTGCAGGATGGTTTGGTTTCGCTTTATACCAGAACCATGGAGCAACGGGCTTCTGACCAAGGACCACGAGTACGTAACGACCATCGGGGCAGTCGTCTGCTTCGTGTGTTACTTAAAACTCCAACTAAAAAGCTCTTGCTTGACGTTCCGCCTCTTGTCTGTCGCGCGAGGCCGAGGCACCTCCAAGATTTGGGACGGCGGATCCGTAGGAAACGCCTCCGGATTAATTCCTGTTAGGATTTAGATCTAAACACACGTATAAAACAGAGATAAAGATTTTATATGAAAAAAATCCTTGCATGAAAAAATCGCGGGAAACAAATTTACTATTTGATTCAAAGATTACAAATACATGGGGTGGCATTATATAGTCAATTAGGATTCCGAATTGTAGAAGATAAGGTATCCAAAGATATGGTAAGTTAGGATTTGAGGCATCCGTGATTATCCCTATCAAACCTCCCATTGGCTCAAAATCCATAATGAAATTGTTTCTAGAAATCTTAAAGGGTAATTAAGCACGTGATATAAGTGCGTTAAAAGTTCGAAGGACTACTGAAAAAGTAAGACTGGAACAGTCAATCCAAACACTACTACAAAGGGTATGAAAGACTAAACAATTTTATCTAAACACCTCTAATGAAGTAAGATTAAGCAAACCATCGGTAGATCGAGAGAAAGACTGGAACAGTCAATCCAAACACACAGCAACAACAAAGCAGATGAAGAATCTGGGTTTTCAGTTATTCATAACCTCAGTAATGTTTGAGTCTGTGCAACTAACCTTCTGAAACAAATGCTCAATCATCAAATTGCATAAGCCAAGACATCACCTGAGGTGCGGGTTAGGCTCTGATACCACTTGTTAGGGATATATGTACAACAAAATAACTGGAGACATAGATTTAACGTGAAAAAACCCTTGCGGAAAAAAACATGGGAAATAGTCCAATATAATGCTTCAAAATTACAAATACATGTGATGACTTTATATAGCCTATTAGGATTCCGAATTGCAGAAGATAAGGTATCCAAAGATATGGTAAGCTAGGATTTGAGGCATCTGTGATTATCCCTAACAATTTCAAAGCGGGTTGCCGACTTGCCATCCAAGAGTAGACCGTCCTGTGAAAGAGCTTACCAAACTTTCATTATAGAGTGGTAGGTTTATTTACTGTATTTGCACTATAGGATAAAAACTAGCAAGGTGACCCGCGTATTTGCGCAGCTAAATTTTTTTATTAGTTTGTAGTTTTAAATGATATAACTTATATACTTAGAATATATTAATGTATTTTGTAGACTATTTATATTTTTAAGATATTATAAACATTAGAAATGACAATAGAAGTTTAAAGAAAAATTCAACTTAAGGGATGTAATTAAGATACAAGTTTTGATGGAAGAAAATAATTGAGAATAATAAGTTACTCGAGTTATTAGAAACGTAGTAACTATTCATCTTGTATAGATCATATAGCTATATACCACTATTGTTTCTTTATTAGTAACTCTTTTCTCAAAATACATGCAATACATGTATCTCTATTTAATATCAAGTAATAAGCTGATTATTTTACATGGTATTAGAGTATATTGTATACGTATACACTGATACATCATGGGCGATTTACTTTGAATGTAGCTTCCTCATACGTTGGCTGCCCCGCAGAACCATATGTCTTATATCTCTTATTAATCGTTCCATAACTTTTTTACTTCAATCGCCAATAACAAGTCTAATTTTTTTTGTCGATTTCTCTCAACAGCTACCCTTTTAATACAATACTTTATTGTATAACTATTTTTATTTCTCTTCAATTATTACTTAATGCTAAACGTTACAACTTCAACGTGCAATACGTACATGTACAAGTATTGCTTATCCCTACCGGGGACACTCGTTATACTCTCACCAGTGGCCTCAAGCCTATTCTATAGAGTAGCGCCATCTCTACTCTGAGTTTTTTGCAACTTGTTTTGGTTCAAATAAATTCATGCATGCATATGCACATGCAAGATATAATACATGCTAGCATATTTGCTTTAGTCGTTATCTAATAACATGGAGAATTTTTTCACAATGGTGTGTGATGTTACGTTCCTTAGCAGTGATGGCATTTCTAGCAACCTAATGGATATATATATCCTCTGTAACTCATATTCCATGGAAAGCTTCATCTCTTCTCTTCTAGGACCTTCCCATCATCAAGTTTCTTCTACTTCTGACTTCTTCAACAATGCAGACGCACACCACTTATCATCACGGCTTTTGGTTCCTTCGGATTTAGCATTTATCTTTTTATTTTATTTTTATTCTAAATTTTAGTTATTTTTTGTTGAATTGAGACAGAAATCCAATAGCTAAAGTTTCTTTAATTTTTATGCTTGATTATATTTATTTTGGGATTTTATTTAAAAATTAATATGGAAATTGAATTGAATTCCTATGCAAAAAAAATTAGCATTTTTGTTTTTTGAATTCCAAATTATATTTATGTGTTGTTGGATCATATATGACATAGTTTTTTAATTTAGTTTTACTTTGGAATCGTATACAAATCCATTTGGTATTTTTTATTTTATTTTTATTTGAATTTAAGCTATTTAGATATTTTACTTTAGAGTTCAGTATGGAAATTAAATTGCTATTTTTTTTTTATTTTAAATTTTAGTTTTAGGTTGGTATTTGTATGCAAATTCAATTACTAATTTTCAATTGATTTTTATTTCAAATTTTATTTTTATTTTACTGTAAGGAAATCAAATTGCTAATTTTATTTTATTTTTGCAAGAAATTTTGATTTTTTATTGCACTTGACGTGGACTTTTTATTTTGATTTCGTGTGGAAATCAAATTTCTATTTTTTATTTTTTGTTTCAGATTTTAGTTTTTTATATTAGAATTTATATACAAATCCAACTACTAATCTCTACTACTTTTAATTAGGAGTTGGTGGCGGTCATCCGTTCTCCTTTAGAACATCTGATCTGTTGAATTCAGCATGAACGGCTGAGATGTTGTCGAAATATGCTCCGCTTGATGTGTGTGAAAGAAATTGTACTTTATTGCATGACTTAGGATTTCGTTGCAACGCATAAGCACCCTACTAGTTTTTATTCTAAATTTCATTTTTAGTTTGATGTTCATATGGAAATTAGATTACTAATTATTTTTTTTCTATTCTAAAGTTTAAAATTTTTACTATGAATTTCAATTTCATTTTGATGTTTGTATGGAAATTAGATTATTAATTGTCTTTTTTGGTTCCAAATTTTTTTATTGTACTTGGACTCTCTCTTTTAATCGTATAGAAATCAAATTTCTGATTCTATTTTATTTTTATTCTGAATTTCAGCTATTTTTATGTTGTATATGACATAAACTCTTGTATTGTATATAATGCAAACTGTTTCTTTTAATCTTAACTGTTATAATCTAGACCTACCATAGCCAACGGTATAGATCTTCTTTTTTTTTCCTCCAATTAATATAGTAATTTTTAGTCCGGAGAGCGAACGTGGTTATTTTTTTTTGCATATGTTTTAATATTATAATAGATAGAAAATAGATAGATACTGGTGTGATTATGGATACGTCATTCTCTGTACTGATCGGTGCTACGCTACAGAGGGAGGAATAGCCCCAGAAACGAGTAGCAGGAGCGCCGTGGCCGGAGCAGGTGCGCTGCACGGTGGGCGTTGAGCTAGGTAGCCTCGAGGTGGCTGGGATCTCGATGCAACCGCTGGCGTCGTGTTCCTTGAGACGTGCGGCGGCGATCTCCTTGGCGATGTTGAAGCAGCGGACGGCGTCGCGGCTTGTCTCCATGAGGTGCGTGATCTCGCCTTCAGTCAAGAAGTCCCCGCCGCGGAAGTCCTCCTCAGGCATGGCGCCGTGCTCCATCCTCGTCACCATCCTCAGGATCGGAAGTCGACTTCTTGCGGCGACCTTATCTCCATTGTAGTTGGCAGCTGCAAGAAAAAGTCGTTTGGTTGTGGTTGCTGTCCTACTTGCTGGCTCATGTTGTCATTGGGCAAGACACCTCCAGGATTTATACAGCTAGTCCCCGGCTGGCTGATCGTCTCGTCGCCCAGGCCGTCGTATCGAACATCCTCGGGTACCCTACGTCGGCAGCCGGAACGTTGTCGTCGTCTCTTCCTCACCAGCCTACGCACACGCGTGGATTGTTTCTCGTTGGCAGAATTTCTACGAACAACAAGAAAGCTGGCTGCTCTGCTGTGTCTACTTGTCCAAGCCTCCCGTTCCTTTACTAAAATATAAATATAAGTTGATGTCAGTTCCTCTCATACTCTAAGAAAAATAGTGTATATGTTACATGCTTCCCCATCTCACTGATAAAAAGAAAATCAACCACATATCTCTCTTTCCATGGATGATGGCTCTCTCTGACCAGACCATTCCTCATTTCTCTTTCACTGTGACAACTCGAAAGTATAATTTTATTTTTTAAATATATAATATAACTTGATTATTTGATTTAAAAATATATTTCTGCCTGGGCATTTGCCCTCTTTACATAGCGCTGGACGGGGACAGGAGATCCACACGAACAAGTTACCCAACCACCTCAGGAGGATTCCGATTTGTTGGAATATATAGGCTAGGCCTATAAATATTTGAGAATAATGTCAAATAAATCTCAAAGGTTCATCATATAGAAGAGGTGTAAAACTCTTTAGTACCATCATACTAGTTGAAGTGGAGTAATACCAACTTAAATAATAAGTGTACTCCACCCCACTAGCTTATGTGGGAGAGAGAGAAGAACACGTGCGCGCTTGCCTCGCCTCGCCAGGCCGGGCAAAGGATGCTGGCGCACGGCACTGTGTGAATGGTCCACCAAAATCCTGTCTAGTAGCTTGCGCAGACGCAACCTCCTTTTGCAATTTATCCTTTTACTCTCGGGAAAATCCGTGATTGGTTACCAGATATGGAAACCTCATCATCCTTTGATCTCGCGGTCTTTTCCTATATATACCACATGGGCTTCCGCCTGATAGTGCAGCAGAATAGAAAAGCTAGGGTTTTACCTCTTCCTCTCTGCTGCGCCGCCACCAATAGGCTACTCTGTTCTGCTGCGCCGGAGTGCACTAGTCATCGGGAGAACAGGTCTCCAAAACCCGTCGCTCTTGAGATTCTGCACCGGAGAGAGTGAATAAGGTTTTTGGGAAGCGCTCGGCGCGACTGCTCGAGATCTGCTTTCTCTCCGTTCGTGATTCTGTCTCGTCTACTACATCATCGCGATGGGGTCCTCTGTTTCATTTCACGCATCCAGTTCTGTTCAAGAAGACCGGTACGATTCGATGCCTTCGCTATTTTCAATCTTATTGCTACTGTTTTCTAATATATTAGAGGAACATATGTATAGTCTTGTTACATGTATGTCTACAATATACTTGTGCTTATTGTATAGACTTCTCAATCAGTTTATATTTATAAATTACCTACCGTTTCAATTATACTTGAAAGTGCTAATTTATCCGGCACGATTTCCGAGTCCAGAACAAGTATCGTATTCCCTTCCTACGTCAAACAGATCCCGGAAATAACAGAGGTCCAGTCTGACTTGGTATGGAATACCCAGACGACGAGTTGGCAAAAATTTACGCCTAGTTCTCTGACATGAAAATGCCCACGTAAAAATTTGCAGCAACCACAAAGATAGGTGCACAAAGATGAACATATGATTATGCCAGAAGAAATATAGTTATTTTCTGAATTGGCCAATATCCATGTCAAATTATGTCATTATCACAAGGGTTAACGTCGTCTACAACAGAATGTGTCTTTGTGCCGTACTCGCTCCATCCAATGTTATAAGTTGTATTTTTTTAATATTCTTATCTACAAATATAGGACGCATTTTATATTCAAATGTAAAATGAGTGTGATGTTCCTCTATAACTCTAACAAATATCCATCCTCACTTTATATTCTATACATGCATGCATTAAATATAGTGCTTAGTTCTAACAATTATGAGTAATCTAGTCATGTTCAATATCTTCTTGTTCTATGTGACAAGAAGACATATACTTTATAAACTTTGACGGAGGGAATAATATATTTACAGCAAATACAAGACCAAGCCCTTCACAGTCGAAAATGGATAATTTCAATGACGAGCACAAGGCAATCCACATTTTTGGCAGGCATGTCTTCCTACCTGCGTTAGGGTTTCTGATATTTGAAACGCCATGGACAGCATGAATATTATTCAACGTGTATACAGACTAGGAAGCCGATTCGACATTAAAGACAGGTAACAACAACTTTCCTGTCAGATTCTACTCTCAGAAGACACTGGTGCCAAATCAAAATGCTCTTCCAGCACCGGTAATACCTCGGAAAGTGAAGACACCTTGAAGTCAGGTTTAACATCCTCGGGCAAAGAATCGTGAGGACCATATCGCCCCGTTTCATCGAGCAAGCAAGTAAAAGTTCCTGCTCTCTTTCCACAGACGACCTGCCCAAATTTTCAATGCCAAGTATTTAACACATAAGGTTTTTATTGCGCATAAGCTACTGGAGCAGCTTTCAGATTCACAAAACTGTTAGTGTTAATCTGAAAGGGCAGTGTCCAGAACTCCAGCTAAACTTCTAAAAAAAGAACCCCAGCTAAAGGTAATACAGAGTACCACATTAACTTGGCGCATCTTACAAGGGGCATTTGTCTAAGCAACAGAAGCACAGTTTATGTTGATCATGGCTATGCTGTAGAGATACTGTGCAGACTCATGGGTGATATCTTGGTTATTATTTAAAAAAGCGAAAAAGAAAGCAATGATGCAATAATATGCATACAAAAAATGTGGACTTGGATTTCTGCTTGGTCCATCTTAACTATCGAAGCCATGAGACAGAGCATACTATATTATTCTTTATATGCATGACTTTATAATCAGATGAAGAATGCTCACATCATCCTTGAGGCTGTCACCAACCATCATCACCTCGCTTGGTGGAATGTTCCAAGTGGAGCAAATATGAAGCAGTGGAGCTGGATTTGGCTTATAAGGGCGGAATTCTCTGCTTAATGCAGGAATAAACATCATCTGCAGAAGTTCCAGACATACACAGTTAGAATACTAAAGACAGTAGCATAATTTCAACTTCTGGATGATTTCCACTTCACTATAGCAATATGACAACTAGCAACGAACAAGCTGGGTGAGAAACTGAGAACAGAATGACATATGAAGATTAGAAGACAATTATTGTACAATGTTAATTCATAATACAGCATAATCTCAGAATTTGCAAAAAAATTAAGCATCCATCCTTAATATATGGAACAAGTACTGGGGAGACTCACAAAAAAGTATGTTCATAACGGTGTAAGAGAATGATTGCAGAACATAACCAATAAATAGGCATACACTTGAGTTGGGTGTGCCCAAGTATATCACATTACTAAACAATATTAAAGAGGTAAGAACAACAGATATCATCAGACAAGCAATGAACAATTGATGGCCATAATGAGCAGAGTGAAACAACTTACGCCAAATTTTTGGTGAAACAAATCAACTGCGTCCATCACATTGCGGGTGATTAAACCCCTTCTGCAAAATATCCAGGGTAGGAATCAATAGCAGCACAAATGATACTTTCTAAAATATCGAGGTGTATACCATGGTTCACTGTTCAGGCACACAGCCCCAAATCAATCAATTTTTAAGCAACTACATGATACTATCATACTACCAAAATCAATCTCTAAGAAACAAGAGCATTTGAGCTCGCACTAGATTGTATAACTAAGCATTCCAATTTTGCTACATTTTGGAACTAATAAGCAGTAACCTGATCTGCTTTGCGTCCAAGAACCCGCATAGCTCCGAGGCCCCTGCAAAGCCCACAGCAAATCGCAACCAGTCACACACCGATGAACAAACCCAAGTACCACAGCACAGCGCTATTGTCGTACCAAATTAAAATCCATCGAGGGGCAAAGAAGCTCACCAGGCATGATTTGGAGGCGGTCGAGGCCGTCCCGCTCGAACCGCGCAATGACCTCGTAGGCGCGGCGCTGCTCGTCGGGCGACCAGGACTCGATGTAGTGGAGGATGTCGATGGCGCCGCCGCCGGCAGCGCGGGCCGCGGCGTAGGCCGCGTCCCCGCCGAGGACCTCGCGGTACATGGCCGGGAAGTCGATGACGGGCACTGTGAGGGTCCCATCCATGTCGAACACCACGCCGCGCAGCGGGCTCCGGCTCCCCCGCGGGGCGGGCGCGGCGGACATGACGACGGCCGTCCGGCGAGCGAGGCCGCGGGGTAGGGGGGCGTCGAGGAGGCGGTGGGCGAGGAGCAGGCGAGGGAGCATACGTGGCGCGATCTCCACCGCTGGATGGCTCGTTCGGGTAGCCGAGGTGGGCTTATGGGCTTCCGTTTGTGTGTGTGTGACCGTGTGGTGGGGGAGACGATCGAGTTGGTTCGCAGCTTTCGCTATCCGCCCCACGGCCTGAGCGCGACGCAGGTGGACCGCCGCTTTCATTTGAGGACTACGTGTACAATGTTTAGTCTAACTTTACGCCTTCATAGAAGGATTACGCATCTGAAAATTGCTTTCTGTATTTGGAGGAAGCATATTACGTGGACTGGTCACTGGTCAGCAAAGGTTCGTCGAGATCAGAGGCGGACCCAGCACTGGAGCAGCTTGGGCTGCTGCCCCACCTCAAACTCTTGTATCAGCCTAATGTAAGCACATGCAGACCTTTACGCTAACGTGATCTTCATTCGTGCAACGCGACCTTTAGAAAGTCGCAAGAAAAAAAGGAGCCAAGGTCTGCCGCTAACGTGATATACAAGTAGTAGCGAGTAGTATGAAAGTGCCAAGTGTGAATATGTGATGCGTGGTCGTCGCCCTAACTCCTCGATGAAAGCATTTGTTGGATGTGGATTAGCATTTGAAGTTAGAAGTTCTGTGCTTTTTGCTTACAACTGAATCTAACTTAGAACTGAATGGTTTCTTTATGTATGTTTCTTTAATAGTACTATTGTTGTTACGTATATTGCATTCTTTTTAGTGTTTTAATACTACTTTAAACCTGCCCTACCTATAATTTCTTCCTGGGTCCGCCATTGGTCGAGATGGCGTAGAGCTCCAGAGGAAGCGCTTAGCTGACGGAGCCCACTGGAAAGAGATCTAATACATCCCCTTATAGCTATAATTTTAGCGTTTGTACGTTGATCATCAGATTAAAAAGTGACATCCAGATCTTTCAACCGTTTATTGTGCGATTCGGGCCATTCATTGTCTCCATCGGATGATCCTAACGATCGAGGACTACTTAAATTACAGCTTCCATAAAAATTGTACAGGAACCCTTTCAGTGGTACCTAGTACTCGATGCAGCCCTCGGCATGGTGGTTCTTGAGAGTTGAGATGCCTTGCCACAATCTCCTTGGTCACAGCGACGCAGTGGTGGCCAACCTCCCTAACCTTCATGCTACTGTTGGGTCCACTAAAGTCCTGTTTATTTAGATTTAGATTTTTTGGCTTATAGCTTAAAGCTAGCTTTTTGGCTTAAACAGTTTAAAAGTTAATGGCTTTTGTATGTGATAGAGGTGTGTAATTTTATCTAACTTTAGTGTTATTGGTCTAAAATCAACCACCAATAAGCTAAAAAAAGTCTCTCCCAAGGGCTTTTGGCTTTTAGTTATATGGCTTTTGAAAAGCTCAGATAAAAAGCTACTCGTTTGTTTAGACTTTAGCTTTTAAGCCAGTGAAAAAACCCAAATAAACAGGACCTAAGCAGTACTCGTACTTGTTGTCCTTTCGCAGACTATCGTATTCCACCAGCAGCAGCAGAGTGTGACCCAAAAATAAAGGGTAGCCAAAAGGCATTGCTGACAAACATCGTACTATCGTAAGATAGCGAAGCTATTTAAGACATGTATAATATGGTTACCTCAGTTTACCATTAGTATATACACATTAGTTTTGTTCTATATGGAAGAATAAGAAAAAGAGATATGAGAACTGTCTCTTATTTAGTAGCCAGCATTGTATGGAAAAATAGGTGTTATAGTCGGCTAAAAGCTGGTGTTAGAGTATGCGCGAATAACTGTTAGTGTTGAAGTTAGTATTTTGTAAATAGTCATAAAGATGAAGTTAGTGTTTTTTTAGAGATGCGCTCTCCTTCCGCCTCACGCACTTCGCCTATCCTCTTTCGTGCTTCGCCGGTTCTGTCCATCACTTGCTTCGTCAGTTCTCCCCTCGAGCTCACCATCCTTCACGCTGCGCTTTGCATCGCCTAGCGCGCACTGCCTGTGAGGGAGGCCCGTGTTGCTGCGAGGGGGACATGTGCTGGATCTACCGCAACAGCGGCGGTGAGGACCACCTGCTCCGCTACCCCTACGCCTGCAGCGGCAACATCAGGTTCGTGCACCAGGACTGTCTCCTCCAATGGCTCGGCCACAGCAGGTCGTGCTTGTGCGAGGTAACCAACCGCCCCGTCCCACGCCCCTGTCGATGCAGTTGGGTCAATAGGAATTTGATTTCTTTGCACTACTATCTTGTTTTGCGATGTTTCGTGAGGTGCAATAGGCAGAGAATCTGCAAGTATAAACATGCATTCTCTTTCTCGCCTGTGTATGCTGATAATGTTCCGTCAAGACTTCCTTTCCAAGAACCCAGGTTGGGTATGGAATGAAAGCATGCTATGTTCTTCGGTTTGTCCTCCGGCTTGCCTTGAGAAATTTTAGAATTTGGGACTCAATCCGCTGCCTCACAACATAAGGGACTCAATTCGCACGCCTTTCATAATTTGACACCCAGGATGCAAATTTCTTCAGTTTAGGTGTTTTCAGCCTATTCTTCCATTTTCCCTATTTCCTTCTCTTTTCTAATCTTTTTTCCTTTAGCAGCCCACCTGAAGTACCCGTTTTGCCCCTGGTCTCTTATCTAATCGTCACGGGAGTGATTCAGTCTCTCGAGTGCTTCTCCTCTCTCTCGCTGTCTTGTTCTTGGCCACCGCTGCTGGCACTTCTTAAGGGCTTGCCGGCGCCGACGCTGCTTCTCCCAATCCTCCAGCTCCGACGCTGCTTCTCCCAGACCTCCGGCCACGACGCGCGATGCCGCATCTCCAGCCCACCGGCCCCGATTCGCTGCGCGGCATCTCCAGCCCGGCGACGTTGTCGCGGAGCGCCAGTGTTCCATGCTGCAACCCAGGGTGCCGCTGCTCCATCCAACCGCCGCCTCAGCCCCAACTCCGGCCCGTCGCAGGACTCCTTCGCCTCTCCATTCCCCGCAGCCGGGGCTCCAGCTCCGCTAGGGTTAGGCAACAAAGGGCCCCACTTGTTCTTGCGCCGCCGCCTGCAGTAGATGAAGCGTAACCGCCGCCGATTGACGATGTGACTGGGTTGCCATTAATCCTTTGCCCGGTGTGCAAGGACGTAAGGATGATTGCGCTGACCGCAGTGAACTCAAAGGATTATCTTGGCTAGCGATTCTTCAAGTGCCCCAGGAACAAGCAATTCGTGAGTGTGTTTCTTTGGCAAAATTCTTCAATGATTCTGACAATTATGTTGTGCAATGTTTATGCTTGTGATGTCTTATTCAAATCTCTCCTTATTCAATTGAGTAGGTCCCAAGAACATGCCCAATTTACATGTTGCATGAAGTCTATGTGAAGCACCTACAGAAGCATGGTTTTTTGGGTTCAACCTCATTCTTGGATGTTGTCCCTGACCTGGTGGATAAAGTTGATTAGTTGGAGATGGAGATGGAAGAGATGAAAGAGTTGGTTGCGAGGAACAGAGAACCGAGAGTGAATTTTCTTTGTTTTGTTCTAGGATGCATCAATTTAGCTTGTCTGATATTGGGCATCCTATTTGTTGTAATGAAGTAGATGATGTGTAGTCTAAGTACCTGTATGGAATGTGTTTCCATCTACCATTGAAGTAGTGAGCTTGATGTACTGAATATCTATCTATTTTAATGGAATGGCTATGTTGGAGTGTTTCAGATTGTCTAAAATGTGAAGTGCAAGTGCATGAATGTGTGAAAAACTTTTAAATTCTTACCATACAGATATGATGCTTGTGCACAGCAGAAATGAACTTAACCTTGAAATGAATCTTCCTTCATTTGTTTTGGTTTGATGTCCAGAAATGAATCGTATGTGCTCAATGTTTCTCAATGTTTTGGTTTGATGTCTAGAAATGAATCTTCCTTCATTTGTTTTGGTTTGGTGTCCAGAAATGAATCTTCTTGCCATACAGATATGATGTCCAAAAATGAATCTTCCTTCATTTGTTTTGATTTGATGTCCAGAAATGAATCTTCTTGCCATACAGATATGATGTCCGGAAATGATGTTTTGGTTTGATGTCCAGAAATGAATCTTCCTTCATTTGTTTTGGTTTGATGTCCAGAAACTTAACCTTGAAATGACTATGATAAATGTTCGACCTTTTATATTCATACACCTAGGTGCATGACAATTCAAAGATGCCATATCCTGCAACCATGCCACATTTTGCTTTATATTTTGTGCTTTACAGGGAGCTTTACAACCATGCCATATCCTGAAACTTGCAGCTTATATTGGGCTGTACATGCACCAGTTTATGTATTTAGCCATACTCCAGGAAGGAACAAGTACACATCCAGGAAGTGAACACAAGCATCCATTGGCCCAAAATGGTCTAGAAATTCAACAATGGTCTAGTCAAGATTACAAAAGCATCCATCACTTAAAATGGTCTGGTCAAGATTACAAAAGCATCCATCCAACAACTAAGAAAGCATCCAACATTTGAAATGATGAAGTGCATTCACTAAACTAAGATTACAAAAGCATCCATCACTTAAAATGGTTCAGAAATTGATAACGGTCTAGTTTCCAAAAGCATCCACCAGGACAATGGTCTATTTTTTTTGCCTTCCTTGGAGTGACTTTCTTATTCTTAGCTCTCTTTCAGGGAATTTTTTGGCCTCAAAGGGGTGGTCTGGTGTTCATTTATCCCTTCTCCACCTCCAAAGCTCAATGCCAGTTGTCTGAAAAATAGATTTAGTAATAAGCAAAACAGACTAGTATTGAATGAGACTAGCAAAATTAGAGTGCTAATACATGGTTTTACCTTCTAGTCACAGGCCCAGGGCTTGAATTGCTTTGAACTGTCCCCGATCCACCTTCCATGCCCAATGCCATTTGATTTAAAAAAAGAGAGATGTACAGTTTCAGCAAACACTAACATGTGCTAGTATTTCATTAGTTTTTCAAGTGTAGAACATTTATGCATGATTTTTACCTTCTAGTAACAGGCCTTTGAGTTTCCTGTGTTGCTACCTTCTGTCTTTTGGAAGCACTGGTGCTAGCCTGACCTAATGGCCTCCCTTGCTTTGCTCGGCTTTTCCTGCATGAGCATACAGTTAAGATATTGTTCACATGTAAATACGCAACAAACAAGATATTGTTCAATGGTACCTCTTTTTTGTTCCATTAAAAGGGCACTTTGAGGAAGATGGTCTATGGCCAAATGCAAAGCATTTCTTACATTGCACCTGCCACTTGCCTTTGGTTCTAGGTTTGTTCCCTTTGTTCTCTAGGCAACCAGGTATTCTATTCTTCCTTTGTCTTCCTACTGGTCTCTTTGTCAGAGGTGGCAACAACTTGAAGCCAAGGTCCACATTGGTCCATTGTGACTTATTTGTTAGTGGCTTAATAACCCCAGCATATGCTAGCCTAAAGTGATAGATAGAATAGTATGGATGCAGAAATTGTTCCATATTAGGATTTCTACAGGTACTAATGAGTGCCAAAGCATGTGGGCATGGTTTTCTCGAGACTTGCCACTCCCTGCATGAGCATGTATGTTTTTTTAGATTCACCACATGTCTAATAATCTTGTAGGTACGAGTGATCTCTGTCACCTCTGCTTCGTCCCTACCATCTTCTTTGACCTTCAAGTGACCCAATTGCCTAGACATTGCATTGAGCTGCCGAACTACAACAAGGAGCATAATGCGGCCTTCAAATTTTTCACCTATCCTTCTCCTTTTTGCATATAGTTCCATGAACTTTGATCTGAGAGAGTCTGCAAAGTTAGCAGTTGGAAGATCCTTAAGGTCCTTAACCCATTTGTTCCAAACCTCTGCAAGATTGTTGGTAATATAATCACATTTTATCTCTTCTGAAAATTTGCTCCTCATCCATAGTAAATTGTGATATTGATCCAACCAAGGCTTCACCTCATCGCTTGTTGCATAAATCTTGTTCATTAAGTATTCATGATATTGTGGTTGGAAAGTCCTAGCTGCAGGATACATGCGACTAAATGCTGGCCCTTGAAAACTCTTGACAAAATTCTTCATCAAATGCAGAAAACATTCCCTATGTTCTGCCCAAGAGTAAACAGCCTTCACTGCATTCTCTAGGCCTTGCAAGCATCTGAACTTATAGCCAGGTATGGTGGATTGCAATGGCTTTCTGTAGATGCTGCATAAACCATGTCCAACTGTCAGTGGTCTCAGCATCAAAAAATCCAAAAGCCACCGGAAACATCCAATTGTGTCTATCTAAGGCAGTGGTTGAAGGTAGGTGGCCATTCCATCTACCATTGAGAGCCGTGGAATCAATACTCAAATATGGCCCACAGCCATTTAGGAATCCATCTATGCTTGCTTTGAAGAAGCAGAAGAATCTGTGGAAATATGTACCATCTTCTTGCTCTTGTACACCTATCTCTACAACACTGCCAGGCATTCTTAGCTCTACCTCTGCCTTGAAGTTGTACAAATATGCAAAACTTTCTTCCCATGTGCCAAAAATGTGCTCAGCAACCTTCTGCCTACTAGCTCACACCGTTGAATATCCTAGTGTAACATTGTATTTCTCCTCTAACTCATCTTTCAATTGTTTTGCATCCTTGTTTGGATCCTTTTTCAATATTGGGATTGCCTTCTCTACTACCAATTAAATGATGCCATCTTGGTCCTCACTTGGCCAGTGGATGAACAAAAATATTTCTCCTTATTCCGTAACTTTGCACATACAAACACAAGGTTACATTGCATATATTTGAACCAAAGTTGAAATAGAGTTTACTAATTTTTTTACAAAATTGATAAAAGCTGCAAAAGTTAACAAATAGTACCCTGACATGCTTCCCATCTTGCATCAACCTTGCAACAATTGCCCAGTAACAACCATTAGCAGTGCAAAACCCCCTAAACCTATCTTTGCATGATTTCTCTGTTCCCAGCTCAAATTGCCCCTTTATAGCATGCTGCCTAACTGCTGCCTTGAATCATACTAGCATATGTGCTCCCAATTGCCATTGGAGGGTCTTCCCTATCATAAAAAACAGAGCTCTCACCAGGGATTACATCATCAACACTTAATTCAGCATCGTTCAGGTTCACATCATCAACAGCAAGTTCTTTTTCCTTTTCTTTTTCAGCTACAAGCCTAGCTTGTTCTGCTCTCTCATCTTCTTTTCTAAGTCCAACAAATTCATACATAGCATCTTCATCCATCTTTGCAAGTGCTGCACCTATCTGCTCTTCAAGACATAGAGCTATCTCAATACTATTCCAATCAATAACATGTGGAACTAGCTGATTGTTTTCATTTACTTGTCCAGTACCACAATCTGTCACCATATTACTTGTTACCACTTCTGTGACAACAGAGGTAGAAACCATTTGTCCAGGAACGTCCTCAACATCAACAAACAAATGCAACCTCTTCTCAGTCTGCCTCTCAGAGAATGCAAGGGACAAATCTGAATCATCCACCAACCTAGTTTCCCCTCCACTGCCCATGTCATATACACAAACTACTGGTTGTTGGCAGCTCCCCCATTTCACCATAGCTGCCAGATCTTTTTCTAAGGTCACCATTTTATAAGAACGATAGTCCACAGCCCATTCATCTTATTTGCACGGCACATCAACAAAGCTACCATCATCGAACTTGGCTGTGAACTGAGAGAACTGAACGCACAACCTAAATGCAGCATCCGGATCGATCCTACCGATTACCAACAAAAAAAACAAGTACACGCATCAGTTAGCTTGCGGCCTAAACGACCTTTCTCGTTCACTGATGCTTCTTCCCCCAAATCAAGCGAAATCCCAAATCAAACCTAACCCTAATGTGGAGAGAAGAGGGATTTAGATGGCTTGCTGCCTTACCAGATTGGAGATTCGCTGGGAAGCATGGCTGCCGGTCACGCACTCAGGCTGTCGCATGGAACACCGGCGCTCCGCGATGACACCGCCGGGCTGAAGATGCCGTCGGGCTGGAGAGGCACTCGAGAGTCGAGAGAGCTCAAGAGACCAGATCACTCCCGTGACGATTAGATAAGAGACCAGGGGCAAAACGGTTACTTCAGGTGGGCTGCTAAAGGAAAAAGATTAGAAAAGAGAAGGAAATAGGGAAAATGGAAGAAAAGGCTGAGAAACACCTAAACTGAAGAAATTCGCATCCCGGGTGTCAAATTATGAAAGGTGTGCAAATTGAGTCCCTTATGTTGTGAGGCAGCCGGATTGAGTCCCAAATTCTGAAATTTCTCGGCTTGCCTTTGTTCTTCCAATTTGGCTCATGATTATCCCCTTCATTACCTATTGGATATATATATGTGGCGGTTAATATTTGTGAGGAGTCTTGGTGAAGCACAAAGGCTGTTCTTGAGTCACATCAGCGCTCAGTTAATCCTTAATGATTGCCTACATGGATTTCTTCCCTCGGCTATTATTGTCCTTATATTTGTTGGAGCTACCTCTTTAAGAACTACGTAAGGCACTTACGGAAGGCTGTTCTTCAGTCACATCAGCGCTCTGTTAATCCTTAGTGATTGCCTACATGGATTTCTTCCCTCAGCTATCATTGTCCTTATATTTGTTGGAGCTACCTCTTTAAGGACTACATAAGGCACCTGCAGGAACTGAGGACATGATGCTGAGAGGGATGATGTAGGCCATGAAAGGCATGGTGCTCAAGTTCCCAGAAGGCAAGCTGGTCCTAATAACGGGGTTCCTGCTGCAGATAGAAATGTGGTATGTCTAGATTTTAGAACTCAAAACCATGTAGGATTTGAGTAGTGCAATCTGTGCTTTCAAAGTAATGGATCACATTGTCTTTTTTGAGCTTTGTTTCAGTTGCACTGAGTGTTGTGTGTGTTTCTCCTTTATTTTCTGACAGGAATATTGTTTTATCTTCAAGTTTTGGGCAGTAATGTTATATTCCTCATTGTTGTGATCTTCATATCTCATATCTTTCCAATTAGGCATGCTTTTCCATAGCGTCATATCTTAATCAATGAAGTCTGGTCTCGGGTAGTGCTTATACTATGACAGAACCTAGCATTGATTATTTTTAAGTATTACTTGCATATTTTTGTTGTGTAAGATGTTCTTTGCAACACAAGAATAAAGTTCGGTTCCAATTTTGAACTGTCATGGTTGCGAGCACTTCTATTGTGGAATCTTTATTGTACATTCAGGTGTAATTATTGAACTTTACTCATGTTCCTATTATTTTGTTGTAGGCGCTTTCTTAGAAGCTATTGAAAGTTTGGGATTTGATTACATACCTTTAGGACGTTATGCACATGTGATCCATCCATCCTTTGAAAATGTTGGAGGGCCATCAGTGCTTCACCTTTCAAAAGACAAGGTACTTTGCATTTCACATTAAAATAGCTTGATTGGTTTCTATGTTAGCGGATGTGGTGTCAGTTGAATTATATTCTTCATCCTATTACAAGATTTGGGCTACAAAGAAGCAAAATCAGATAGTTCATTTGATTTCAGTATTATCCATTTGAAATCACTTTTCAGACACTAATTGTTATTTCAGGTCAAGGATCAAACTTATTTCGTCTTGCATCAATCTCAGACCCAGCTTAGAAGGCTTCGTTTTCCGCTCGAATGTATAACAAAGGTTGGATAGTTTATCAACAAAGGATGGTTAATTTTTGGTCAAACCCTGCAAGTGGCTTTCTGCATTGAGCTAATGTCTTAATAGAATGGATTGCACAACTTGGCTACTCAGATGGACCTTCCTAACAAAGATAGGAAGGATTCCAAGGGGATATGTTTTCTTGGAAAGGTAATTGCTTCACCTTAGCTGATGATAATCAATATTCTTTGTGCAAAATATAGTTCTGCTATTTCTCCATGAGTTGTATTATTCAACTACAGAAGTATCTATTTCTAGGTTAGATTTAGCGAATTTGTTGAAAGGCATATAGGAGAGATGGAAGGAATACCACTGGAGGCTGAAACTGGGGATCATGTAGGAACACACCGTGGGTTTTGGTTCTGTACAATTGGTCGGCGATAAGGATTGCACCTTCCTGGAGGACCTTGGTATACACTTTCTTTAATACTAATTTCTTTTTATGCTACAATATCATCAGCTAGATGAAATGTAAATTGCCCGAAATATTCAATGGGAACTATTGCTTTGCTACACATTTGCAATTAAAGGAAGAGCTTTCATAGTGTAGCATATATCTATTTATTGAAAAAAATCATAAAATGAAATGCCTTTTTTATCTTATGTAGGTATATGATTGAGAAAGATGTTCAAGATAATGTAGTTTTCGTATCAAGGGATCACTATTCATAGGATAGGAGGAGGTGTACATTTCATCTTGGATTGGTAAACTAGTTTACCAATTCTGGACCTGCAAATAGTGAGCAACTCAAATGCAAGGTACCCAGAGCTATACACTAGCATCTATGGTACTGTAGCATATGGTTGTTACTTGTTAAGGCTTATGTTTCTTGGTTATCTTTTCGAATTCTCATCGCTTGCAAGCTTATAATGGTGCTCTCACAAAATAGGTTTTTGATGTGTTAATCAGAGATCTACTTGAGTGGCCAACCTTTTAAGCAATCAAACGGTTATGGCTTAGAGTGGTGACAAAATTGAAGTTTAGATTAGCAGAGATTGAGAGTGTTTCCTATGTACAGTTCTGTCAGGGATTGGATAAATTACCATGAGGGCCATCAAGCCCCAGCAGCCCTTCTTCGGCCGACCATGCTTCTCTTTAAGATCATCCCAAAGGAAGATCCTCGGGCGGACCGGCTGCTGACCATACCCATCCACGAGCATGCGGCTTAGTCTTCCGAGCATGGTTGCTCGGGATGGCGGCCGAGGTCGGCCACGACCAAGGAAGATCCCCAAGCATGCCCCGAAGGTCATGCTCGGGTTATAAAGGCAACGTGGTGGTTGCTGCGATAGTCGTTACGCCACGATTCGAGCCCATCACATCCATGACGCCGTGTGGCGAGAATTAAGGGATAGTTGTTGCCACGCGAGGACATGTAAGGGCGTGACATTCGGATGTAGTCATCGTTAGACACCTATAAATACCTCTCCAGAACACGCCAATAGGGGAACAAAAGAGACAGAACACACACCATCTTAGAGGAGGCATGTACGAGCATAGTAATATCCATACTCTTTTGTAATCAGGCATATATAAAGTTAAGTCCTGCTAGGCCCTTGTAAGCACCTAGGTAACAAGCAAAGAAACACTGGACGTAGGGTTGTTATCTTGATCGTGAGAGGTCCGAACCAATATAAAAATCCTCTTGTTCGCCTCCCTCTTCGGTAGTTCGACCTCCTTGCACGGCCTTCTTCGGACGCTGGCCCTCCGCAAAAAAAGGGACTCGGAGTAAGCTCGGCGTGGGGCCTGTTCCCCAAGCGCCGACAAGTTCATATTTGCGGAAATCAGTAAGTAATTTATTAAAGCCAGCAGGGAAGGAGCAAGTTGGGTGTCAAGCTCCAAAACCAATATTGCTAGACACCGGTGAAATGAAGGAACCATACGATTGGGCGATATGACTCCATTTTTTCAACAGCCATACACATCCTTATAGGTAGTTTTCTCTGAAAATATCTTATTTGAGTTGGTAGTTGGTACCACGGTCACCATTAATGATGGCAGCTATCTCTGCATAGTCTTCTATAGATTAAAATGGAAGGTGTTTATCTTTTCCAATCTTTTCTTTTCTTGATCTATAATATCCTCAAGCGGTGGTTGAGACGTTCTTTTATCAATAATATCTAGATTTCTCCCAAACACTTGTCCTGATAAGCTTCTCTGAGTTCACATGGAAGCAAAATTGAAATTATCCACACCCTGCCATTGTGGTGATTAAGGTTGTGGGTTCGATGCTCCATTCTCCTTCGTATTGTCGTTATATTTTCTTTTTATGAGCAGATTAAACTATTTCTCTATAATGAAGGTATCGATTATGAGTATAGAGCAGCGGCATAGACTGATCCAGGTTAGCGGAAGAAATTTTCTGTATTATACAGTTCTCATCTCATTGTCTGAATTGAGTGTGATGGATGACACTGATAGCAAAGGTTAGTGATCATTGTCATAATTGTCATAAATGATGCACTAGATTGTTATTTCATTAACATCAGATATATATGTTGGTTAGTTTTGTTAATGGTGTTCACCGGTTCGCCACCTAAAATCATTTGGTAATTGGAAACATTCGATCAGTTCCCAAAGTAAAGAATAAAAGAACATGCTTCTGTGATTTCTGAAATAAAACAACATGGATCATTGAGCGGTTGAATGGCCTGTTTTGCACCAAATTATTAGTTATCACATTTACTTCATGGCCTCTATAATTTTCCTGTTGAGAAACCATTGAAATAAGCATCTGGTATAAAATTATCAGTTTGATAGATTGTTCTAGGTAAATCGGTAGTTAAGAATGAGCATATATGCTTATATTTTAGCTCTTGCCTCTTTCCATTTTTTATTACCATCGGCCAAGCACCAAGGCAACACAAATGTCTTGGTGAGTTCACATGGAAGCAAAATTGAAATTCTCCCTCACCCCTTTCGTGACTTTTGGAACAATGTGTGATGCAAGACATATCTAATTTTCTCTCCCAACATGTTCAAGGATTAACTAACCACGTACGAAGGACGTTTTCCGTCAGAGTGCTAGACAAAAATTCGTCCGATATGACGTAGCGCGTAGTCCCAACCTAGTAATAAACTATTGCATTACAATATGTCGTGGGTAGAATTTCTCTAGCAATAAGGATTTTTTTTGAGATGCAACAATAAGGATGCTGTGATTGCTCTCTCAACTTGTCTATCAGGCGAGGCACACACATGCATGATAAAGTGGTAATGAAATCATATAAAATCTATAGTTTTTCCCAATCACTACCTTCCAGCCGACTGCGTCACCCCAAAATCAGGACCATCGGATATCTTGCTGCCAGAAAGATCGGAGCATTCGTCTTGCATCCCCTTGCTCTTACCCTCGTTGCCGGCGCCGCTCACGATCCCCATCCACTCCGGATCTACCTCCTCTATCTCTTCCACCTCCCGCCTCATTCTCGTCGCCCTCACTGGCGCCCCCCTACGCGCGCACCCATCCCACAGGCGGCATGCAAGCGGCTGACGGCCCCCTTCCACCGTTTCCCAGCTGCTCCTCCCTGTTCTTCTTCTTACCTCTCAAGAGGTTGAGTTCTTCATCCTATCTCTTTTGCTTCACATAGTCATCCCAGTGCTTTATATTAATTTCCATGGATTAATTGCCACAGTGCTTTATATTAATTTCCATGGATTAATTGCCTTAGTCTTTTGCAAGTTTGCAGATAGTAGTGTGTGACCATCTATTTCATTCAATAACCCCTTCTTAAATGCATCACAATATTGAAAACTCACTGCACAGTTGTAGCATGCCTTTTGTGGTAGTTTTCTAGGCCCTCTGTTAGTTTTGCAGATTTGCGGAGACCGAGCGTTTGCTCGGGTGGTGCATGCCCCAGGTGAGCGTGCCACCCACTCGCATTCGAGCCCAGCTCGACGCACATGCTCGCTAAGAGCCGAGTTTAGCTTGACTATTATCTTCTTTTTAAGTGAATGCCATAGTTCTTGGCCAAAATTTTAAAAAATATATAAAGTTTTGCAGATTTGCTATACAGTATCAACCATCTAATTTTAATTTATTTGCTACTATGGCAAGATGAATTACAAGTTCGCTTTCATTCTTTGTGAGTCTCCGCTCATACCCATTATCTCTTTTCTTGGCGTTGACTACACTGGTTTAAAGTTACTACCTTGCCAGTTTCATTGATGTGCAAAGTCTATTGTGTGCGGCATTGCATCCAAGGCATTACAAACCAAAATGAATAGCTTGTCCTAGTAGTTGTACAAAACGGAGGAAGGGACAGCTAGCTAAACTCATGGATTATGTCATTCGTTGGTTATTTTCCAAACCTAGCACGAAGATAAGATAAGATGGTAGTCGGGGCCTGAGCTAGATAAGATGGTGCATCTGAAGCGGACTGTGTCGGTGACCTTCGACGATGTGATAATACCATTTGTAGCCAGGTGAATTCACTGAGACAAGCCAAAATTTCTTAATACTTTTGGTTGAAATTCGCTGAAACTTTTGGTTAAAATTTGTTGAATTTTGTTGGAACCCATCGGTTCCAAAATTTGAAACTTGTTGAATATTTAGGTGTGAATCTTCTAGAAACTTCTAGAAAGCATAAAAATCATTGAAACATAAAGCTTTTCAAAACATTCTCTTGAAACTTACTGAAACTTGTTGATTGTTCAAATTTTTATGAATCTTGTTGAAATATACAAAAAGTTTGTATCAAAACCTCCTTTAAACTACAACTTTTAAAACCTAAAACTTCTAGGAAACTCACTTTTCAATCAAGTTATTTTTAGACCCATTGAAAACACTCTAAAATGCATTGAAACTCTCTGAAATCTAGAGAAACATGATGAAACAAGGATGATAATTTTACTTAAATTTTTGAGACTTCCTTGAAACCTTTTGGAACAGTTTCAAATTTGCAAAGCTTGTTAAATTCTACTCAAAAGTCATGTTAAAACCTTCTTGAAACTTCAATTTTTCTAAACTCGAAATTTTCACCAAGCTTATCGTACCATTGAAACTTTCATAAAATTTGCTACAGCGTGAAACTTCATAAAACTTTACTATTACGCTGGCTACCTGCACGCAGTATGTAAATCATACTATATATTATAGCGCTAGACTTTGCCGGCCGGAGGGAGGTGCCACGTCGCCTCCCTCGCTGCTAGGTCCTCCAAAAATTAGAAATCGCGTTTAAGTCCTTTCATCGGGTTTTTAATAGAATAGACCTAAAAAAATTTAAAATTACATTTAGGCCCCTCTGCGGTTTACCTTTATATCCTCCTCGTGGTTTTTAGCGAAATGGATCCCAAAAAAATATAGTTCTTCAGGTCCCTCTACGGTTTACGTTTGGCTCCTCTCAGCGATTTTTTTAGAAATGGACTCAAAAAAAAAAATGTGTCAACCAAAAAAACCAGATTCGTCGAGGTTTATAGTGACCCACGGATTCGCCAACGGGTCCGAGCAACCTTAAAAAAAACAAAAATACATAAAAAAATGTGGTCGAAAAAACGTGTCAACAAAAAAAACCAGATTTGTTGAAGGTTTATAACGACCCACGGATTCGCCGACGGGTCCGAGCGACCTTTAAAAAAAACGGAAATACATAAAAAAAATGCAGCTGCACTTTTCTTAAAAAAAACACAGATTCAATTGCGATTTCTCAAAAAAACATACCGACAGAAAAACACATATTTGTTGAAGGTTTATAGCGAACGATCTTAAAAAAACAGAGATACATAAAAAAATACAGCCGTGCTTTTCTATGAAAAACAAAGATTCAACCGCTATTTTCTAAAAAAAATACACAGGTATGTCGAAGGTTTATAGCAGCCTATATATTTGCCGACGTGTCCTAGCCGCTGTTTTCTAAAAAAAAACACAGATTCGTCGAAGGTTTATAGCAGCCCACGGATTCGCCGATGGGTCCTAACGACCCAATTTTTTTAAAAAAATATGAAAACCAAAAATACAATCAGATTTCACAAATTACGTAAAAAAAAACAACCACGGTTTTTTTGAAAACACAGATTTATCGAAAGTTTATAGCAGCACATAGGTTCGCCGACGGATCCTAACGCAAAAAGTAAAAAATATAAATAAAATTACATTTATATCCCTTCGTGGATTCCTCTCAAAAACAAAAAACACAGATTCACCGATGATTTATAGCGGTCCCCAGGTTCACCGACGGGTCCTAGCGACCCTTTTTTTTACAAAAACAAGAAGATCGGAATTACGCAAAAAAAAAAGAAAATACGTTTGCTTTCTCCCAAAAATAGGAACCACAGATTCACAGACAGTTTATAACAGTCCACAGATTCCCCGATAGGTCCGAGCGACCTATTTTAAAAGAAAGAAACACAGTAAACCGGAATTACGCAAAAAAAAAATGAAAATATATTTGGGTCCCTCTGCGTTTTTCTCTAAAAAAAACATAGATTCACCGACGGCTCTAACAATCCAGAAATTCGCCGATAACTTCTAGCAATCCATTTTTTTTTAAATAATAAAATCGAAATTACGCGGGAATTATGCAAAAAAACGAGAATACGTTTAGATTCCTCTTCGTTTTTCTTTAAAAAAACACAGATTCACCGATGGCTCCTAACAATCCAAAGATTTGCCGACGGCTTTTAGCAAACCATTTTTAAAAAACAAGAAAACCGAGGTTACCTCTTTTTTACAGAAATATCCAGCGAACAAAATTTCGCGCGAAGCAACAACACGACCGAATTTCGCACAACATGTAATACGCGCTACGAAATTTTGTATGACACGGCGTATCGCGTGACACTAGCTAGTAGATCCTACGAGATGTGCAAGCCGTGTCCCAGGGTCCCGTCCATGTCGAACACCACGCCGTGCAGCGGGCTACGGTGCCCCCATGGGACGGGCACGGCGGACATGATGGCGGCCGTCCGGTGAGCGAGGCCGCGGTGGAGGGGGGCGGTGAGGAGAAGGCGAGAGAGCTTACGTGGCGCGATCTCCCTCACTGGATGCCGCGCTTCGGGAAGCCGATGTGGGCTTATGGGCTCCTGTGTGGTGTGGTGAGACGACTAGAGACGAGTTGGTTCGCAGTGTGCGAGGCTAGACGAAGGTTGGTTGATGCGCACATTAGTGCCTTCAGCGTAGGATTACGTATTATGAGTTTTGCCTGAGGTTACGGCTTCATAGAAGGATTGCGTACTCTCGCATTCTGCACATGTAAATGACTTTCTGTTTTTAGGGGGAACAATTTATGTATGAACGAGAAATAAGTCTTCAGAACACATTTACGTGGAGTTGCGCTGCCAGCAAAGGCTCATCCTAGGTGGCATTATATTGTGGGAATGAAATGGCCCGGCAATTTTGTACTATTTTCGTTGACAACCATGCTGCCAATGATTAATTTTCGTTAAGGAAATTGCTGACAGGTACTGTGCAGTTAATTTAGGGCTGTTTGGAGACAGTTTTTCTAAAAAGTTACCATTTGACTTTCTAAGCTTAATATGAGAGGTTATTTAGTAAACAACTAATTTCTTTTCACAATAAGCTGTAAAAGTACATCCCATTCTATTTTTGAATTTTGGTTTGTGCTAGTTACATATGACTTCTAACTTATGCTAAAAACTATTTAAAAGCTGATCCGTTTAAGAAGTGCTCATGGCTTTTTAGAAGCCTTTAATCCCCAAACATTACTTTTCTGTCTTTTCCTGTGCACAAGCTAAGCTGGCAGAGTGATGAATCAGGGTCTATAGAGGGAGCTGTAGTTTTTCTGAAAAACTGTTTTTTTAACTTTCTAAGCTGAAAAACGGCTGTAACTTTTTATAAGAGATCGTTTAGCAAATAACTAATTCCCCTCAGCAATAAGTTGCAAAAGACATGTCCAACCCTACTTTTAGTTTTTAGTTTTTGTTAGTTATATATAGTTTTTGACTCATATAAAAACGCTTAAAAGCTAAGCTAGAAAACTTATTGACTTTTGAAAACTAAAGCTAACTTTAAAGCTCCCCCTCCCAAGGCCAAGCCTATTTAGAGATGGCAATCGGGTGCGGCGGGTACAGATAGTGCTCGCCCATACCCATACTCGCGAATCAAAAGCTCCCCCACAAGTATATCCGTGAAGTGTTGCAAGCGAAAAATCTTGCTCATACCTGTCGTCCGCGGGTATACTCGTTTACTCGCCACCATCAACAATCCTTTCAACCAAATGGCACTAGGAGCTAATGAGTTATGGTACTAATACAATCCTTTTGATGAAATTATAGGAATCAACTACATTTTATGGATTGAATAATGATTATCAATGATTCAAAATTTCAAATGTACATAAGAATAAGAAGTAAAATAACACATGCAGATAAATAATACACAGATGCCCAAGTTCAACAATTACTGATATGAGGTATCACAAATTAAGGATCAGAGGCTAACTGGGCGTCTGTTCTAGCTTATATGTTAATAGAAGGTGGCGGGTAATTAGGCGAAATAGGTACAGGTGAAGCTCCCAAACTCGTACCTGTTTGCCCGTCGGGTAAAGTTTAGCCTCTATAAACATACCCGCGGGTAATAAAAGAGAAATATATTAACCTCTATTAGGATTTTTGCTCGCGGGTAAGATTGTGATCAGCCCCTATCTTGCCCCGTGTCCCCGACATCCAGCGACCCATGTACCTCATCTGCAGGCTATTGAATTCTTCAGCTTGTACCTGTCAGTTTGTCAGGACGATAAAACTGTCACGTCCGATTCACAAAATGACGCCTTGCAACATTTTTTTACGCGTGCAACATTTTTTTCTAACGCGTGCAACATTTTTGAGCGTGTGCAACATCCGTTTCTGACGATAAAACTAGTAGTCAAACACGCTCAATGGTCCCAGAGTCGAACTGTGCGCTTATTTAGCCTCTCCTCTCCATTTTTTCTAAATAGCTTTTTAAAAAAATTAAGAAAATAGTTCTCTCCCCCACTACAGAAGAACTAAGGTAATACCTGACCCTTTCGCGCAACAATACAGCAGAAAACGGAGGCTCCGCTATAGTACCAGGGTACTGTACTGTAGCACAGAAAAGGACTATTTTTGCATTTTTTTTTCTTCAAAATAAGCTATTTTTGAAAAAACAAAAGGATGAGGGACCCACATATATGAAGAATTCTCGAGAGTCATACATGTGCATTTACTCCCCTGTTTATATTTACTCGTCAGTTTTAACTGTTGATAGACCCAGCTTTGATCATTATTTTTGAAGTAATATAAAGTCAAATAGCTATAAATGCAGTATATTATTAAAGTATTTTGGATTATATATATCTAACAATACAACTTTTATGTAACAGACTAGTTATTTTAAAAATGAATGTTGGTCAAAGCTTGATGACAAAGTTAAAATTGACAAGTAAAGGTGACCGGAGAGAGTATATCCATATGGGCCTGGATGGAGTGCAGTTGCAGTCAGGGATAAACTTTTCGTTTAATGAAAAATTTCGCCAACCTCCGAAATCCGAAATTTCGCCCGAAATTTCGGTTTTTCGGCCGGAGGACATTCAAAATTCAAATTTCAAATTTTAAATCGGTTTGATTTCACGAAATTTCGAAATTTCATGAAAATACCGAAATTTCAGAAATTTTCGAAATTTCGGTCAAAATGAACTGACTGAAAATTGGTTCAAACGATGTCAAAAAATTTTGAATTTTTTTTTAGGTTTCTGATACATTAGAGATGTTCTCATAAAATTTTCAGATGATTATCAGTTCTGTGGATTTTTAAAATATTCAAACATTGGTATTGTCCCGATGAAACGTTGATCGGCAAGTTTGAACTGGATAAAAAATAGTACAAACGATGTTAGAAAATTTTGAAATTTTTTTGGAGATTCCTGAAATACTTATTATAATTCTCTAAAAATTTCAGATGATGATCAAATGTGAGGAATTTTTAAAAATTCAAAAAACAGAGAGAGTTGAAAACTAGTACTTTGAATGTTAGAATTTTTATAAATTCCTGGAGAAATATTTTGAGCTGAAAATTTTACCTAAGAATCCTTAGCTCAAATGAATTTGAAAAACAAAATTTCAAAAAGTTATAAAAATATTTGAATTGCCTGATAAATCCTTAGCTCAAATGAATTGATTTTTGAAATATAATACAACAAATTAAGTTTAGTGCTTACTGTATTCATAGATTTTATTGAGCAAACAAATAAGGTTTAAATTTTTTTAAAATTTTGTATAATGGTACTGAGGAAGTTATTAATCTTTCATAAAATTTTCAGATGATGATCACACTCGAGAAAATTTGCAAAAATCTAACAAGTTTACTGTCCCAATTATGTCTATTCTGTTTTTGATTTTTTAAAGATAACAAATGATGTTAAATTATTTTGAAACTTTTTTTCTATGATCCCAAACAACAAAGAATGGTACCATAATTTTTTTAGATGATCATCAGGCTTGTAAAATTTTTAAAAATCTGACAGTGTTTCTGCCCAAAATTTAAAAAATCTCAAAAAATTAGTTTTTCATCAAATTTTCATGGAACAAGACTTTCTTAAGGGTTATTGGACCCATTCCGTTCAAATCCGGCCAAAAAATTTGAAAATCCGGACTCCAAACCCGAAATTTCGGCGAAATTTCCCGAAATTACTGTAGCAGTTACTGTATCAAAATCAAATTTTTTAAATTTTGAATTCGGCCGGGATATATAAATTAGGGGGCGAAAACCGAAATTCGGCGAAAATTTGAACGCTGGTTGCAGTTGCTACTACAGCTTTGGCAGTAGCTACAATCCATACTACTCAAAACCAAAATCAATGTTTGGATCACTCAGTGCCGCTATCTATCTATCTATCTATCTCTTCTTCTCCCCTGACTGAAGTTTTAGCACTTATCGCCTGAAATGGCCGCTTCCGTTCCAATAATAATACAAGGGTACGAATACAATTGTTTTAATTTGCTTATGTGAAGCAATCTTTCTTTTTATTTAGAGCTCTTTTATGACACTAATAAATCTATGTGGACCTTTCGTACTTTTCAATCTAATAAATCATATTAGTTATGATTTCTTTAAAAAAACATTAGTTATTCTTTTTTCTTTTAACTTCGCTATCGAGTATATAAGGTAGTAGAATTCCTTACGGGGCAAACTTTTAACATGTTAAAATTGACAAATACAGAAAGTCATTAGCGGAATAACTGGGTTAACGTACGAAAACTTCCAATGGCAGCTTCTCCTCTCCTTTAGTTCTTGTCCATATGCTCCGTGCTAGCCTGCAACCATGGTCACCGATCCTTTTGGGGCTATTTAGTTGCCTTCTCTTACGAGTCTGATCCGTTCAACTCAGCCAGGCTGATGAGATACGGGATGCACAGATGCAGAGATGGTATTTAGTTGAGTGTTTAATAGGCAGGTATTTTGAAATTTATATAGCAAGTGTGGTCTAGTTTTGTTCAAAAAAATGTTAGGAACCCATTTTTGAAATTACCCATTTTTGAAATTGGTTCGGTAATCGAAGATGCTAATCAAAAGATATAAACAAAAAAGAAAAAGGAAAACTTACATACCCACGTGGCACCGTATGCATGGTTTGTTATTGTGACTGACAGTAGCCCCTTGCGTAGAACACGAGGCTGCTATGCGCTGCATCTAGAGATACGCCCATTTTCTCCGTATCTCCAGAGCCAGACTGCATGAAGAATCTTGCATCCAGAGAGTCAGGCTCAAAACTAGATGCAGGCAACCAAACATAAGAAAAAAACAAGATCTTACTTTTGTAGATACAATTCTTTATACATGCAGGCAACCAAACAGCCCCTTTGATTGTGCCTGCACCTACTTATGTTCCCATTTTGCATGGCTGTGGCCGACGAGTTAGTTTGGCATCGGCGGCTTGCACAACTAATGCGATTTGGTTGTGTGGTTAGAAATATTTTAGGCTAAAAAAAATCTATAATAGACCTTAAAAATTAAGGATTAGATTTAACTTACACAACTTATTATTTGGGAAGTAAGTCACAAATCTCTTTAGAACCCATCATAACACAAGAAGAAAGCTAGTACATTACATGGTCGCAATCCAGGAAAACAAGAACTCAGTAACAAAATACTTGCAACTAGGCTTCACAATATTGAATTTTCGAACGATTTTTGGTTTTCGATTATCAGCAAAAGTTGATCGAAAATCGATAAAAATTGAAGAAGTTTGAAGTAGAAAATTTTAAACTCAGCGGTCAAACAACTTTAAAAAAAATTGAAAATGACCGATTTTCGACTAGTTTTGTTTGATTTTCGGGCCCACTCAAGGAAAATTAGAAAAAATTTGCAAAAAATATGAATAAATCAAAATTAATCTATAAAACACCTCATAGAAATTTCAACCATTTTTTTAATTCATTAGTTACTTCTGGAAAATAAAAAACAGTAATTAATGAAAAGGAACAGAGAAATTGTTAGATTTTTATAATCTTCTTGAAGAGATCACCGGCTCTCACGCCTGTAAGCCGTTTAGGAGGCGACAATCTTCAAGAGAATAGAAAGATGATGCTCGCTTGAGGATGATCAAGTATCTAAATAACTCAAACTTGAATTCAACACTTGAATGCTCTCAACTCCACTAGAATGAGAATTGAATGCTTAATTAATGAAGAGAGAGTAACAAAGGCTCACAAATATGTGATAGAGTGTCCAAAAGCTGTCCTTATTGCAGGTGTGGGGCATTTATAGCCACTACCACCTCATGTGGCCATTTGGGAATCAATGATAAAAAATTACCAATATCGGCACTACCGGCATGTACAATGTGACGAATACTTATACCCTAGATACCCCCAACGACTCGGGAGAGCGAATGGGCTACCCCAAGCCTAGCTCTGACCAAACACCCGCTGGGCCGTGAAGGACACTCATCCCCGACCAAACCGACCAGGGGGCTGTCCGACCTATGCCATAGGTTGGGAGCCCTGCAGGCTCCGACCCCCGCTATAGGTCGAGCGTCCCGCAAGCTCCGACCTCCGCCGTGGGGCACCGACCAAGCCCACGCAATCTCCGCCAGGGGTCGGCCGCCAGACCATCGCCGGTCAATCTCGAGTTGGCCACCTGCTCCACGGACACGACGGCTCAAAGTGACCGTGCGGGGGCAGGTGGCTCCTTCCCAAGGTGGTGAGGAGGCTGCCGAAGTCAAGCGCCAGTCTCATCGCCCGGTCATGCACAGCGGAGGAGGCGCGCTCCTTCGGAGGCGCCGAGCCGAACACTGACGACGGCAAGACTGCAAGCTCGCAGAGGGTAGGTGCGCCAACTCCCGACGAAGCAGAAAACCACGCCACTCGCCGTGTCTACCGACCCCGCATGGAGCAAGCAGGTACCGATCAGTCGCCGAGACCGAAGACCAGGACTCCTAGGCGTAGGACACCCCATCATTTCTTTTCCAATTTCCCGTGTAACCTGCCCCCTCCGACTATATAAAGGGAGGCAGGACCCTCCAGGAAGGGGAGGGCTTTAACGAGCAACACAATCCTTACTCCCACTCGGACGAGCGCTCAAGGCCAGGCCTTAGCCCTCGCTTGTAACACGGCGCAGTCCTCTACGCCCAAAGCAATACAGAACCATCACGAACTGGAAGTAGGGACATTCAGCCCGAACCAGTATACATCTTGGGTTCCCTGAGTCAACCATTCAAGGAGAGGGAACGCGCAGCCCCTTGACTACAAATTTACTTGCCGGTATTCGAAACACCGACACAATGCGATAGTGTCGGACTTAAGTAATGGTTAGAATAGTGTGTTTAATGCACAAAACTAGCTGTTGCTGTATAATATCTGGCACTACCGCATCGTTGTTGTACCGTCCAGAGCGGAAGTGCTGATTGCCAAATGAGCACAAAAAAGAGGTTCTTGGGAAAATAACTACTACCATAAGCACAACGGTACTACTGGTCAACAACAATACCAGAATTTCAACTGTGGTAGTGCCGACGTTCAAATTTAAGAGAAACCACTTAAAAAAGCAACTTCTGTGAAATAAGTATCAGGTTGATCTTGCATTACTAATGACCCCCCGACAGTACCGACCTTTACAATCGGTAGCTTTGGCCTCACAAATTTCCCAAAAACACATGCTTTAGAAAAATAAGTACAACCCATAAGCTCGGTACTACCGCAGGTGTGGTGGTACTGCTTTTAACACTGTGGTAGTGCCAGCCCAGAGATTTAGTGAATACACACTAGAAATCACTCTCTAGAATAAAACTACCACCAACTAATTCTTGATACTACTAACCTTGCGGTAGTACTAACTGTACAATGGCGGTAGTGCCAACTTTATTGAATTTGTCTAGAAAAATTCATAGATGCACGACACCTATTCTAACAACCCGATCTTTTCTCTAAACTCTGATATTAGTAAAAAGCTATGAAAAGATTCTTAAATCTATTATACCTTTGCCTTGAACTTTAATTGTCCAATCTTTTGATTTGTCTCCATTTGCTCCTTAAATCAATGAGGACCAACCTTTATCCAACATTTAGAACAATATGTTAGTCTTTTAATCTTGATTGTCATTAATTACCAAAACCAAATAAAATTGGGGGCCTAGATGCTTCAATATCCCCCTTTTTGATAATTAATGACAACCTCATCAATGATAATGAATTAAAATTTATTTTAGGTACACTACAAGTCAAATAAGTTATATACTCTAGGATTTTGCTTTACATAGCATTTCTCTTCTTAGGAAGAAAATGATTGGATTTTAAATCAAAATACTATAAAGCCACAATGTATAACTGAAACTCCCTCTAAAAGTGTGCATAGAGATAATAAATTGAAATCATGTACACTTTTGGATTTTTGAAAATTTTGGCAGAGTTTTCGCTATATATTGAATCTAAGAAAGAACGATATTGTAAGAGATTTGATAATCAATGAATATGACAATATGCATGCACAAAAGTGCATAGGATCCAAATTGACCAAATAAGAAATATATTGATAAAATATTGAACATTCTTAGTTCATTATAAGCATTCAACATAAAAAATCATAAACATAAGCATCAACATAACATTCAAAGCAAAAATGGTTCAATTAGCTTACATAGTAAATAAAAGTGAAAACCCAAAAGTTCATCCTCTAAACTATGACTACCACTTCTCTTCACTTGCACCATAACTACCACTTCTCTCCACTTCCGCTTCTCCCCCTTCAGCATCAAGTACCAAAACGAGGTGCCTTCAAGGTCACTCAAGAGAGTGAAGGAGCACGTTAATCACATGTACCATAGCGATGGAAAGTAAGAGGAGCCTGCTCATCGCGAAACTGATAGAAGGAAGTGCTAAGGTCATTCGAAGTTGTACTGAAAGAATCCATGCGACCTCTCACATCTTCTACCCTCTGACGTGTCGAGGCTTGATACCCATCAACTCTGGCGAATTGACCCATGCATCATGTCAGTGCGAAGGCTAGCAAGACTTACTGGAATGGTGTCCTGAGGCACATCATGTTGCTCAGGCACTTCTCCTTGCTGTTGTTGCTGCTGCTACGCCATATGAGCTAGAACTTGAGGAGGAGCCTCACGAGGCTTGTATGGCTTATGAGTACATCCAAGAGCCCCGTTTTAGCCGGTCTTGCTCTTGATGAGCTTCATAATGTAGAAAGCAAAGTAGACAATCTTACCACGATCACGTGCAGAAGAGGCCATCTCTCTTATAATAAAATCCACCACATCAAACTTTTGATGCTCCATGATCTTTGCTATGATATTCCACGCATAGCCATGGATATCATCAAAATTATCACTTTTTGGATGAATGGTAAGTCAAATGATCTTATTAGTGAGGCTAGGTTGTGGGAGGAGTCCTGCCAACTTCCTTGGTCTTCTCCTTATAGCAATGGGATCATAGAAAGCTGAGCTGCTATACCAGGCCAACTACTCTGTCACTATGAATGCTTGGAAATCTGTTGTGATATATTCCGAAAGCATTCTCAAAATCCTCCTTGGTGGTTGTGAACTCCTGAGATTCAATCATCTAAGTAATAGAGTCATGAGAATATGAGACATACAACGCGTGGCATAGAATTGATGGATCATATCTTTCACATAGTCACTGCGAGAGTTCAGAAATTGAAATAGTCCTTCTCCTTAGAATAACTTAGGAACTCCAACAAAGAAAGATATCTTATATATGCATGTGATCCCAGTTGATCTATTTCTTATCAACGAGATCCTTTTCCTTGTAAATTTCATAGTATACTTTTTGCTAAAATAGAGTGTGGAAGTGACGAATATTCATACCAGGGGTACCCCACAGCAAAGTATACCTGCTCGTATTTCTCTCAGTCATCTGGGTTCGTAGCCCAAATCAGCGATGCTGCCGAAGGCGGGAGAGGGTATAACCTGAGTCTCCGTTCCCCCAGCAAGATGGGATTATCATTGAATATTGGCTGGATCACCGAATAAACCGTCTTGGGCCCGGCCTTAGCCCAAAGGGGCCCCGAAGGACCCTCGGCCCCGACCAGGCCTTCTAGGGGCGCCTCCGACTTGGTCGATGGTCGCGCGCCACGCCCGACCAGACCGTCGGTCGAGCCCCAAAGAGCTCGGCTTGACGGCCCCGCCACATCACCGGTCGGCACCAAGCGGTCACCGCCCCATGGGCCTTAATAACCATCTTTGGGACGGTGGCTCTTCCCCAAGGTGGCCAGGGGACCGCTGAGTCAAGCACCCGTCCACTCGCCCCGCCAGGTACAGTGAAGAAGCGCACTTCAACCCGAGGCGGTGCCAAGGCACAGCATGGACGGCGTCAGCATCTGACAAGCAAGTACAGGGCAGGCGCGTGCCTTCCCGATGAAGCACCATCCTTTGTGTCTACCAACCCGGCATGGGTAAGCAGCAACCCGTCAGTCATCAGGACCGAAGAAGAAGACTAGCATACCCCTACCTCTTTTCTCCAAATTTTCGTGTAACCTGCCCCCTCCGACTATATAAAGGGAGGCAGGGTCCCCGGCAGCGGGGCGAATCCCCTCATTCTTCCTTATCCCACCTCGCTTGCTCTCCCGACCCGAACGACCGTTCGAGGCTCCTGAGCTTCGCCGTTCGGACGAGCGCTAAGGGTCTGTCCTTAGCCCTCGCGTGTAACCTTCCACACTCTGAGCAACGAGATCCACCACCACGAACTGGAAGTAGGGACGTTCGGCCCGAACCAGTATAAATCTGAGACTCCTCAGCCCGATCCAATGCTCATTCGAGGCTTCTTTAGCCTAATCATTCGAGGAGAGGGGGCACGTGATCCCTTATACTTACAAATTTACCTGCCGGTTATACGAAACACCGACAGGAAGTGATCCTTAAAAATATATGTTTTTTTGTTAAATTTCATAGTATACTTTTTGTTAAAATAGAGTACGGAAGTGAACCTCCCCTATATATATATATATATATATATATATATGGCTGCATATGTGGTGCAAACCACCCTTACCGTGAAAACTCCGTGAAAACCATACGTAAAAGTTTTGAAAAATTCTCAAAAAATTACCATATGTAGGGGAGGTGAGCCTCTACAATCTTGCAAAATTTGAAGATGAAACTCAATCGCATTTGAAAGATATGAAAAAGACAAACAGCAAAATGAATTCTATATATAGTTTGTTTTTTTAGGTATTCCAAAAAAAATATTTACTATCTTTGTTAAAATCTCTGTCTATCACGAGGTATTCTATAAAAATATATGTTTTTTGTTCTTTTTTTAGGTATTCTAGATAAATTTCCTCTTTCTGTTAAAATCTCTGTCTATCTCGTCAATTCCTTTTTTTTTTGAGATATTCCAGAAAAATATTTGCTCTCTCTACTAAAATCTCTACTTATCTCGAGGTATTCTATAAAACTATACGTTTTTTTTTATTTTTGTAAATATTTCAGAAAAATAATTTTCCACTCTATTAAAATCTCTGTCTATCTCGATGATTTTTTCCACCCACGGTAACGCCCGTTGCGCATCTAGTATACATGCATATCTGGAACTAGCTATGCATGGAAGCATCTCGAGACTACACATTTTGCGTTGCATCACAAATTAATTAAGGATGATAACCAAAAGCTAGAAGAAGTACATTTCTAGACAAAGGAGAAGAGAGAGAAAACACAGAATCTGAATAATTCTGACATATATTTTAGTTAAGCCTATCCATGATTCGATGATATCACCACCCGTACGTACACAAGACTTTGGTACATGCATGACCTCATAAATTACGTACCATAGCTGCTCTGCTGAGCCTGAGTGGTACCTCAACTCAACCCGACTGGCCGGCACTAGCAAAAGCACGCGATCGAATTAACGGCAAATTAAATTTAAAAATGTAACTCAACAACAGGTCGATGCATCGATCAGTTGTGGAGGTACTTGTCGAGCGCGAGCACGGTGCTGAGGTTCATGGGCGTGACGTAGTCGGTGGATCCCGACATGAACTGCTTGACGATGAAGCGGTTGGCCCGCTCGGTGGGGTGGAAGGCGTCCCAGAAGACGTAGGCGTCGCGGTTGGCGCAGAGGCTGGAGATGAAGGTGCAGATGCCCATGCCGTTGAAGCGGCCCTGGCCGCAGCACGCCACGGTGGCCGTCTCGAAGCCGTACGCGTTGGGGTCGTCGATGAAGTCGTTGTGGATCCGCTGCGTGTTGACGCCGATGAAGACGTCGCCGCCCACCTCAGCGTTCAGCTCCCCCAGCATCTTCACCAGCTCCGGGTTGTACGCCTCCGCCGCGCGCTGCAGCTCCGGGTCGCACGTCCCGTCCAAGCTGTGCAGCGCAAGCTCCGCCGGCACGCATCCGATCGGCCCAACGCCCGTGACGAGCACCCGCCGCGCGCCCAGCTCGTAAAGCCTCTGCATGCACATATGCGTGTATCCATCGCCATCGCCATTAATGAAACGAAACGTCATGGCTAATTAATGGCGAGAGATCATTGCAGAACGACGGACGGACGGACGCACGTACCGCGAGGACCTGCTTGTACTCGGAGAGGATGTACTTGATGTAGTCGGGCAGCGAGAACTCGCGGGAGCGCAGGGAGTAGGGCACCAGGTAGTAGTTGTTCACGAAGTCGTTGCCGCCGAGGGTGATGAGCACCAGCGCGCCGTTCACCAGCTGCCGCGCCTGGTCCTCGCCGACCAGCGAGCTCAGCCGCCCCTGGTACTGCTCGAAGTAGGAAAGCTGCTTCGAGATATGGATGATGTTGGCCTGCACGAGCGCGCGCGTGCATTGACAAGTAAAATTCCCTAGCTAGCTATCAAACCAAGCGAAATTGGCAAGGATGCAGGACATGTTGCTTTTGTCAAGAACCTGAGACAGTTAGACATTTGTTTTTTGATTGCCGTTTTGCACACACCGTTTGGACCCTAATATATTTGGCTTATGGCATATCTAGTCCTGTAAGCATTGATAATATGTTTGGAAGCTGGTTAGGGGGTTTTGGTATGAATGCTAGAAACCTCGCTCTTCTTGGTGCCGCCGCTACGTGCTAGTCTATATGGTTAAGCAGAAATGATTGCATTTTTCAAAGAAAAACCAACCCTTCTCCTTTGCAGGTTATTTTTGCTATTACCCATTGGCTACGTACGTGGGCTGTATTGCAGAAGGAGGAGGTGCGGCGTACTTTGGTGGAGGCTACTCAACGTTTGGTTCGGGTGGTCATGGACTTCTACTCCCGGGCGCATGGGTGGCGATCTAGTTTTCGGATTGCTAGCTATTAATGTGTTCGTTTCTCTTTTTCTTTTATTATTTGGCTGTGTGCTGTTTCAGCAGAGGTCGGAAGTAGTTTCAGGGGATTGTATCTTCTCGATGTAATTTTCTTGAAATTAATACAAGCTTCCATTTCCAAAAAAAATGGTGGCAAGATCGACGAGTGACGTACGAATTGGATCCCCGTGTCGTTTAGGATCCCGATGCCCGCCGACGCGAAGTTTGCACCAACGAGCAGCTTGTCGCCGTCGAGCTCCGGGCTCAGGTACGGCAGCACCGGCTCAGCTCCCAGGTGCTCGCCTGCATATGCGCGCCCGGTGCAACGCAAGGAACCCCATTATTAGCCTCGAAAAACTCTTCCTCTCGAGCAATGTGCTGCATAGCATGAACCAAACTAGCAGCTGGACGCGGCACGATGGGTCAAAATTAACTTAACTGATGATGTCAGGCACGTTCTTGCCGTTGCAGAAGCGTCCCGTTGCTCGGTGGTCCGGGGTGTCAATGCCGTAGGGCGGCGAGTCGGCCCGGGCCGTGGTGATCAGGTAGTTGTTGTTGCCATTGTCGACGAGAGAGTCCCCGAAGACGAAGAAGGCGCGAGCGGCACGCGAAGTCGGAAGTGCATGGAGCACTCCCAGGCAAAGCACAGGGAGAAACACGAGCCAAGAAGAAGCCATTACGAACGATTGCAGTGCGAGCCTGACCCAAGTATGTGTATACCAAGTGGCCAGGCCTGCTTGTGTAGTGATGAGATGGTCGGAATTGCTGTGCACTTGGAAGCCTTGCAATGTTACAGAGCCTTTTATAGTGCCCTCTCGCTCAAGTCGTCGAGGGAATTAGAATTTGTGGCCCGTACGATCTGGGGTTGGTGCCTGCTGGTTCTTAACTCATCACAGTCCTTGTGTGTGGGTCTTAATTCTACTGTAATTTTCCTTGTATTTTAATTCTTCTCGAAGTTGAGCTCTGGTTCCGATGATATTTCAGATGTGCGTTGGATCTTTGCAGCTTTGCACCGTCACTTCACCAGTCAGTCTCATGAATGAGCTCAGTTCGGTAGTTGGACTGATCCAAAAGAACAGTCAAACTTCTTCCCCTTGACAAAAGAACAATGAGCTGAAATAAGCATGTGGATGCGTTTACTAAAAAACTTGATCACTGAAATAATATGTAGTTGGTTTGGAAAGAAGATAATTGAATATTCAGAAGTATGTAAAGACAACTCTCTGAAAGTGTGAACCATCTGAAACTCCAGTGTTGGGAGTGAATTCGGTGTTTAAATTGATCTATCTGAAAACCTATCCAAACACAACGTTAGCTAGGAATCTTGTGATCAATTTGGATGGCAAAACAAAAAGGCAAACCCAACTGGTTGGAGCAACTGATCAAACTAAGTGCTTCTGATATTTAGAATAGTATGAACTCTGAAGTGACTGAATATTGACAAGTTGTCCATGTCATTTCATATACTTCTTACTGGACCATGTTATTCAAGAGGGACAGTTGGATCTATCCTGTATGCAATGATTCCTGGATTTAGATGAGCAGTACATAGCTATAACCTTGACCGTGAGCAGTAACAAGGATCTGGATGAGTAGTTTGCATCAACAACCCACATGCAGATGCTTTTACTACAGTGTGGTTGCTACAATCATCTCTTTAATAAAGATACAAAGTTACAATACGGAGCTGAGAGCCATGAAACTGCATATAGACCATGACGATGTCAGAAAGAGAATTGATGCATGTTGCACTCAGAAATCAAGCGAAGCACAAGGTCAATCAAGTTGCAAGCTTGCCATAGTTAACTTGCTATGCTGTTATTTGGGAAATGGAATGTTTCTTACACTTCCTGTTTTGCTTTGTAATTTTTCTGAGCTCCCATTTTAGTCACCTTATGCAAACCCTGTTATCAATTTATGTTTTGTAGTATTACTACTTTTGTTCAAATCAGCTACTAACAAATAACAATCTTTTCTGTTCGGTTCATAGTTTTCATCTCACATACGAGTATACACTAGGGATACCAAGTTCACCACTTACACTAGTTGTGTTCAATAGTCAGTGTACCATTGTCAGTTACTCCATATCCATCTGAAGATTTCTTTCTACTCGTAATTAACTCAGCATCATCAATAGAGACCAACCAACACCAGGTACCGCGTTAATAGACGTACACAATTCGACCATTCACTATTCAATTGTCACTAGGGATTATGGTTCACGAACTTCACCGAGGAAATCCAAAGAAAATTGAATCTGTACAAGCAGGAGGGAGGGACCCTTCCCAACGCTCAACCGTGCTGCATTTATCTCAGTATTCAGGTACAAGACCATCTGCGTCTTCTCCATGTCTCTCTTGTGAGCAGTTAAATCTAGATCGCACTACCAGAAGACACACTTGTAGTCTGTTATGTCTTAAATTTACCATGGCCTTCCCATGGTCTGGACTATGGAGTACATTTTATACCGATATATATATATATATATATATATATATATATATATATATATATATATAGAGAGAGAGAGGGGGGGGCAGGGTCTAGGCACCATGATCTAAAAAGGATATTTTCTCTATGTATTTTCATGTGAAATTTTTTGAAATTTTTAGAATGCTGAGTTTAACTAGTTTACTAACTAGTTCAAATAAGTTTGAACTGAAATTTAAACAAGAACTTCCTTTTTTATGATAGTTTGGTAGTAGGTATGTGCTGATTTTCTCTACTACTTCTAATTACGAGTTGGTGGCGGTGGTCCGTTCTCCCACCCCCAGGCATACCCACGAAACAGAGAAAGTTTTAATTTGGTTAGATATGCATGCATGCGTGATCTACGGCGTATCAGACCCTTATCTCAATCAGCCGATTCTATTTTCAAATACTGTACAACCGATTCTTTTTTCATATACTGTACGCATACAGTTTCTGAGTTATCATGTACCTTTAAGTTGCCATATGCATCCATTCCATTAAATATTTACTTGCATATGTAGATAAAATAATCTTTTCTTTTTATCTAATCATGTATGGACTTGACTTCGGCCGGTCAGCAGCATGCGCACGGCCATACATAACACGACTAGATAAGTTTGTTATCTCTATTTCCACTAATTCTAATTAGGAGTTGGTGGTGGTACGTCTGTTTTTCACCCTCACCCCCGACACGTGTGCGCATCCGTATGGCTTAGTGGGAAACAGGCAGTGGTCACCCTGGTAAATTGGATTGGATCATCCCGTCACGGAAGGTAAATGAATATTGCTTTCCTTTCTCCCATTGATCTGGCATTCGAATCGGCGGCGATTGCTCTCGGTGTTTTTCGGATTAGATTGATTGATTCTCTTTCGAAGGAAGCAAAGCTCCGATTCATAGAGTTGGATCTCTTCTCACCTCTTTCCCTTTTGTTGCCCCTTTTGTTGCCTTCCTTATTTGACGATTTCTTAATTTAGATTCCATAGATATCTCCTCGGTTGTTGAATCTATATAATCCCATCACTTCTTGTTTCTCCTGTAGATGTGTTGAGCTTATTCATTGAGCGGAGGTAATGGGCGACCTTCCTGATCTTGTCGATACGACGCAAGAGCAAAGTTCTTTGTCGTGGTGGGTGGCGAGATATTTGTGCCATTTGTTGAACTCGCCGTGGTAGATAATGTCAATAGGTTGAAGGAGGTGCTCGTGGAGGAGACGAGGAGACGGTGGAGCTGGTTTATAGGGTAGGGCTATGGTATGGCCGGAGCAAGGCGTACGAGCCACGCACACCGCTGATGGTGGTAGCCACATACGGATGATGCCTACCTCTTAAACGCTTTTGTGCCCATGGGGCAGCAGGTGATGCCTCTCTCGGTCGATCGATTGATCTCGAATTATGTCATTACAAATTTACAATCCCAAGTGTTGTGATGTTATTATTTAAGTTTATGAAATAAAAGATAATTTTAAGCTCGAGTTTATAAACAAGTGCTTGGAATTTGTATGCTTCGATGAATTAATTTAAACATTTAGCCATTGCACATTTAGAATGAACATTATTATTCAGATAAGGTTAGTGCTCTTTGCAAATAAATTTTTTTATTGCAAATTGAGTTTTCGTTGCAACGCACGGGTATATGGCTAGTATATATAAATTAGCAAAGCGTGTAATCCAAACTCGTTCAAAATATTTAAATTCGAATATATTTTTTCAAAGGTATGTGTTTCATTTGAATTTTTATAGATGGGTATATACCCTAAAACTGAAATTTTTCAAAAAAAATATACTCGAATATGGCTTGAATTTTTGCATTTGAAACCATGGTGCCCAGGCAATATGATCTAAAAAGGATATTTTCTCTATGTATTTTCATGTGAATTTTTTTTTGAAATTTTTAGGATACTGAATTTAACGAGTTTACTAACTTGTTCAAATAAGTTTGAACTGAAATTCAAACTAGAGTTTCCCTTTTTATGATAGTTTGGTTATAGATATGTACTTAATTATATATATAAATCAGCAAAGAATGTGATCCAAACTCGTTCAAAATCTTTGAATTTAGGTATATTTTTTCAAAGATATGTGTTTCATTTGAATTGTTACAAATAGGTATATACCCTAAAAATGAAAGTTTTGAAAAATTATACTCGAATATGGCTTAAATTCGCGCATTTGAAATCATGGTGCCCAGGCACCATGTGCCCCATTTCGGCTTCATATATATATATATGGTTTTAAAAAAAAAAAATCAACCAAGCATGCAGTAGTGAAAGCTGTCAAACTACAAATAGTCTCTGCACAGTTCAAATGAAAACCTTCAGATATTTAGCCATTGTATTGTTTTTACCGGTGGGACTGGAGACAAAGAACTGCTCTACCATTACAAATGACCTGGCATAATAACACTCCAGCCACACCTCCTTCTGGAGGCGATTGAATTCTCTTGTTCGCTGGACCAGGAGGATGAAAACAAATTAACATCAGCAGTCCAGCAGCAGGTAGAGATAGCTAGGGAATCCAGGTAAAGTACAGAATTTTGACCTCACATCCTGTGGGTTCCTGCAATCGGTTAAGTGAAGTACAGACTGTGATTCTCGTTGCCTCACTATACGAGTTACCACTACTAATACCTGATAGGTAATAAAGGAACACAACGCAATCTTTTGCGCCTGCTCATTCAAACTTCATCTGCAGCACAGGGTGCGACATTTATAAAGCACATAGCATACGTTTCTGAACTCCGTTTTAAATTTCAGTAGCATGGCATATCTGAGTGACAAATGCAATAGCAGAACCATATATAACAACAAGTATTACAGCCACTTGTCATAATATGCTTGAAGAGATCTTTTAAAAAAAAACAAATATTGATCTGTCTCTGACGAACTAAGCTGTTTCATGTGAACAACCAGTAGTGTCGTAGGTTAGGAGTATTTGCTTTGGCCCTTAATAATGTACTCGCTGGGTCTGTAGACTACAGCGATGCTTTTCGAGGTTTTGTTCTTAATGCAGCAGCAGCAGCAGTACGCTGCAGGACACCTCGGCGCAATTCAATTACGCCATATCTTTTGATGGATACTATGTTGCCGCAATGCAAACAGGTGAGGTTGATAGAGAGTCATTGTCACGAAATCCTTAAAATAATGCCCTGATGAGACTGATGCTAGTCTTGATAGAACAATGCATTGATTTGATCTTTCTGATGCGAAGGGAATTAAAGGAACATTTAATATTGATCTCTGTTGATAATTATGGCGATTAGGGTTCAATTTTTCACGGTAAACTGCTCGGTTACTGTGAAAACCACGTGTACTGTGCACGGGAACCGAGCAGTTTACTGCGTGAGTTCAAATTCAAATTCAAAAATTTTAAAAAAAATTATCCAAAAAATCCTAAAATTAGTATTAATTGTTTGATGACCTTTGATATAAATTTTTTTTTGAAAAACAAATTTATACACTTTTTTAATACGTTAAAAATCTTAAATATAGAAAAAAACAAAAAGAAAAAAGAAAATGCGGCCTGTGGGGCTTTCAGCCCATAGGCCAGTGTCGCTAGGCCGACTGCGCCATTTGTGGGCCGCAAGGAGGCCCAACACCACGGCCGGCCGCCCACTCGAGAGGCAATAACACTCCCGTGAATCACAAATTGCTCCCGTGATCTCTTGCCAACCAAAATCGGCTGCCACTTTCCCCACCCCTCCCCGATGTTGAGAGAGACACAGTTGGCCAGATCCCGCCGCCAAGCGCCGTCGAACCGCCGTCCGAGACTCGGTTTTCGCATGGTAAGACCCCAAAACCGCTCGGTTTTTGCGGTTTACCGAGCTCCGAGGTCCAGTCAAAATTCGTGAAATAGCTTCGGTTTTCAGTTGGTTTTGCACGGATTTCGCTCGGTTTAGATGAATTTTGTTCAGGTAGTTGTATCTTCGTACATATATATGTAATATGGGCAATTATTCAAGTAGAACTTGTGGCTCTAGTATTTGATTTATAGCCATAATGTGATGAACAGAATTTGATTAATCTAATCACATTGTCGTTGCTCTAGCTAGTACTTACATGCAGTATGTGTTGTTGATGAGGATTGCATGAAGTCATTTGATGCCCTTTTGTTCACATTTTGCTATGCAAAGAACACCCCCTGAACAGCCCTATGAACCTTGTTTCCCCGTGTGACTAAATCATTTTGCTTCATAATGTAATGTTATAGTAGACAACACTTTGAGAGATGAATTATTTTGGTTCATAATGTAATGTTATAGTAGTACCACTATTAAATTCGTGATGATACCCTCACTATGTATATGGTGAAAATGGTAACTGTTTATTTGCTTAATTATATTTAGTAGCAATGAATGACACCCACAAATGGTATTAGTTGTGCAAATATTGATACTTTCATTGTGTTGTTTTAACAAATGGCAGATATCGACGTGGTGTGGGAGCACAGCGAGAAGGTGGGTGCCGGATTTCGATGGAAACACTGTCTCAAAGAGAAAAAAAGGAGGCGATGCGACCCGATTCAAGTAGCATTTGGCAAGACATGGTACGGATGTCTTCCATTGTAATAAAGTTCCAACGGACGTTCGCGAGTACTTTCAGTGTGAGCTAGACAGGACGAAGGATAAGAGGAAGGAAAGAAGAGATGAGATGATGAGAAAAGAAGCAACAACAGTTGGAGATTCCCCACCGAGGCGAAGTACACGGGTGATGCTGATGAGGAGACCCAACTGCAGTATGCCATGGCTGCCTCTAGGGCGGAGGCAGAATTTAGAAGCCGGGCAAGTGGGAGGTACGAGCACGGTGGAGGTAGTGGCAGTGACTCCTCCAGGAGAGCTGGAGGAGATCGCGATCTGTTGTCCAGGTTGTTTCGCAGTTTGTCGCATCGAGAAAGGCCGCTGGCGGTGGGAGATTACAAGGCAGAGTTGCTAGCTACACAAGGATTGGCCTTGATGTCCACCGAGGAATACAACGCGACCAACCAAGTGTTCACACAACAATACTAGCCGTAGCACCGAAGGTAATATTTCATTTCATTGCAACTTAATATTATACTAACATAGCATCTATACAGGTTCAATATGACATTTATGTGGGAACGACAACGAAAATATGCTGACCTTACAACATCAAATGGAAGGTATCTAAATGTAAATGGTATTGATATTTCAATGCCTATTTTTTGCGCTTATTAGATTGATATGTGATTGTTCTTGAAATGAAAGATTATTTGTTCACATATTATTGCTAAAGTCTAAATACCTACTTAAAATCTTCAGAATGTCTAAAATATAGCAAAGGTCATGCCAAAATTTTGTTTCAGTTGTACGCTTGATTTCATTGCAAGTGAAATTTTGTACTGACATTCCGTTCATGTAAATCGAACATGGCATTTTTGTGATAATACAAGAATGACGAAGCTATGTCTAATTGTCTATGCCTACTCCACAATTTCAATTGAAAGGTATTATAATGTAAATGATGTTGACAAGTGAATGGTAATGAAATTGCACATGATTTTGCTATGTGGTTATGTAAATACCTATTTTTATACTTGTGTGATTGTAGTATTGCAATGAAAGATTATTTATGAACATATTATTGTGAAATGCCTAATTTATAACTTCCAAATATCTAAAATATAGCAAAGGTCATGTCGATTTTTTTTCCAAATTTAGGAGAGATAATTCTGGAGTTTTTCGTGTCTTCACATACCTTATTTATATATTTATTACATTTTTACTAAAATTTAGCCTTACTAGTATTTTTACAAATTTTACAAGTTTTTTTTGCACTTTCCCCTATTTTTGTGATTTTTCCCCATTTTTCCGATTTTAGCAGTTTTCTCCCTCGGTTTTCACGGTTTTCCCCAAACTTTCGCTTTTTTCGCCGCAAAGCGAGCGATTTAGCTTTTTCACGGTTTATCGCAAAAACTACTCGGTTTTTCGCAAAAATCGAGTGGTTTTTCATAAAAAACCGCGGTTTTCTCGCGCAAGTTAATTTGACCAGGATTCAATTTTTTTTGAATTTGCAAACCGTTATGTTTTTCACGGTTTTCAAACGGTTTTTCGTGAAAACCGAAACCGCTGGGTTAACGAAAACTGGCCTCAAAACGGTTTTGTGAACCCAGATAGTGATACATAGTGGATTAGTCGTACGTGTAAGTGTGGTTTCTAGATCTTTTGCAATTTACACTGTTGCGAATTACTAGTTGTACAGATTTTGAAGCATTCCGTTTCGATCTTTTGCTTGTGATTTGTGTTGAGCTCTCGGATCTATACTTTATATTACATGTTTCTCATATGTCAACTCTGAAAAGTAGTAGGCAACCTGAGTTGAACCGCCCCTTGTTTTTTAACATGTTCATTTTATTTATGATGAGATGTTGGTTGTATGAAGTGGCAGTAGGCACATGAGTATGCCTGTGGGTATGGGATACCCACGGACAATGGGCCTAGTCGAGATTCTTTGCTACCATAATTTGTGTGTATACTCGTAGAAAAGATTTTAGCTGGTGGACATAGATATAGGTGAGCACTACTCGTATTCGTCACACCCAATTCCCATCACTATACACGAGCAGTGTTCTAGCTAGCAGATCTAGCTGTAAGAATGGGCGAATGTTATTTAAGGAATATCTGAAAAGGAATGTCCTTGTGATGTATATAGTAAGAGCTGGGTTAGCGATGCTGATTTTGAAAAATCGTTCGAACATTAAAAATGTCGAGTAAAAATCACTCAAAATCGTTAGAAATTAAAGAGTTAAAATTCAAAATTTTTGAAAAAATCAAAAATAAATAAAATTGACCGGGTTTCACTAAAAGTGGTGGGTTTTATCGAAAATCGGTTGGTTTTAATGAAAAAATCGGTTAGCCAATTGGTGGGTGCTAATCACTAAGACTACGGCATTGTCACGATTTTGATCGAAATCGATCGATTTTGACCAAAAACCGTCGATTTTGATAAAAATCTCACGGTTTTTATATGCGTATAGTTTTTTTCAAATTTTTAAATTAGACTAGTTTTAAATATTGTAGGCTGCGTCGATTGAAAAGAAACAGTTTGCGTTGGTTTTGTGAACCTGTTGAGAGCATCCTAGAATCAAAGTGGTATAGTCGTAAGCTAGCTAGGTAGCCATGCTTGACAAGCGCCACCGATTATGTATGGTTACACCCTTTATCGTGAAGAAAATGGCGAGAGGCGGCATGTGCAAATGCCCCTCAAGCTGCTTTGCAAAAAGACCTCCGTTTCTTGAAATTACGTATAGGTCCTTAGAATTACAAATAGGTCCTTTGTAATTTTTGTGAGACAAAAATATTTTTCTTTCTTCGCGTTTGGGTCCCTGGCGCGGTATTTTATGAAAAACCTTACATTAATTTGAATCGCGAATAAGCCATTTTAATTTTTGGAGATAATGAGCGGGTCCAAAAAAATAACAATGCAGATCCTGGTTCTTACGTTCACGTCCTTTCTCCGTTTTTCGGGAAAAATATTTGTCAAAAAAAAAGCGGGAAAAAATGTTTTCGTCTAAAAAACGACAAAATGTTTTCACATAAAAAAACAGTTTATCGAAGGTTTATAGCAACTTATGGATTTGCAGCAAGGTCATAGCAGCGGTTTTAAAAAAAATGTGGATTCATCCAGAAGATTTATAGCGACCAGTGGATTCTCCTTGGTCCTATCGACCTATTTTAAAAAACCGAAAAAAATATTCGCCATCCAAAAAAAGGAAAAAATGTTTTCCATCGCAAAAAAACACGGGTTCATCGAAGGTTTATAGCGACTTATGGATTTGCGGCGGATCATAGCGTTTTTTAAAAAAATATGGATTCGTCCAAGCAGTGTATATTCTTGGCGGGTCCTAACGACCCGTTTTTTAACAAACGCAACAATAACAGCGGAAAAATGTTTTGCATACCCAAAAACCCAAAAATGTTTTCGTCACCAAAAAACAGATTCATCGAAGGTTTATAGCAACTTATGGATTTGCCAGCGGTCATAAGCGAGTTTTTTAAAAATGTAGACAGTTAGAAGATATTGCGACCCATAGATTAAATGGCACATCCTAATGACCCATTTTTTACAAAGCATAACAACAAACGAAAAAATGTTTTCGCCACCAAAAACCGAAAAAAAGTTTTTGTCACAAAAAAACACAGTTCAGAAGATTTTTCACCCTTTTTCCTCTGAGCTACTTTTCACCGATGGGTGATTTTGCGAACATGTATTATTACTCGATGAAGCGCTATAGTATTAGGCTCAACAAAAGAAGGTTGTCATCTCGATATTTTTTCCTTTTTTCTCTAGACTATTTTTGAGCGGTGAGTGGTTTTTGAAGTAAAAATTATTATTTTTTCGGTATACTATCGAAATTCAGCCGTGTGACGTATGCGCTTATCTACTAGTTACATATATTAAAGCGGAGAATTTTGCGGCCTCCAGAGGCCAAGTATGCATGCCGGCGAGGCCTGAGGAAAATCGAAAATCGCAATTAGGTCCTTTTGGAAAAAAAAGAAAATCGCGTTTAGGTCCTTTCGGCGGTTTTTAATAGAATAGACCCCAAAAATTATCGAATTACGTTTAGGTCCTCGCGGTTTACATTCGGGTCCTCCGGTGCTTTTTAGCGAATGGGACCTAAAAAATAATACTTTATGCCTCTACAATTAAAAATCAATCGATTAAGTCGAAGGTTTATAGCGGCCCATGGATTACGCCTCTGTTTGTTTTTAACAAGCGGATCCTAAAAATTAGATTACTTTTCCCCATCTACAATGGAAAAAACCTGATTTAATCAGCAGTTATAGCAACCCATCGATTCGAGATGAGTTGTATGTATGATTTTTTAAAAACAATTACAAAAATCGAGATTAAATCGAAGGTTTATAGCGGCCCATGGATTCGCCTCACGGTTGTTTTTTAGCGAACGGATCCTAAAAAATTAGATTACTTTTCCCATCTGATGGAAAAAACAGTTAAATCAGCGATTTATAGCAACCCATCGATTAGCCAACGAGTTGTAGCAACGGTTTTTTAAAATGTGGATTCATTGAAGGTTTATAGGCGATGACCTATTTTTTTTAAGCAAATATGAAAACCGAAAATACAACCCTCATGGATTTGCCGAGGGATCCTATTGACTCTATAAAACGGCGCGGCGTAGCGCGCTATTATGGCTAGTTAGTATTAGGTTTCGTCATCTCTTGATCCGTCTGATCGATCTCGCTTCTATCCCCTTCGTATCCTTTTTGCATATCTACTAAAAACACATGTAAAAAAAGGTACTATTCTCCTTAGTTAGGTCATTTATTGCTTTTTAAATGGAGTGTTACTTTAGTCAATAAGAGTAAATGACAAAGCTACAGGAGAGGGTATATAAAGAAAAGATATATAGGACTCTATTTGTTGAAGTTTATAATGTGTATTTTTTAAACTCCTTTGTCCATAAATATAGGTGTGCGTTATATTCTAATATAAAATTAGTGTAATATTCTTTCTCTACCCTAATAAATATCTATCTTTAATTTATATTCTCTACATACATACATTGAATATAGTGTTTAGTGGTAATAATTAGGGGTAATCTAGTCATTTTTAACATCCTTTTGATTTGTGTGTCAAGAAAAAATACGTCTTATCAACTTGGACGAAGGGAGTAAAAAGTTATCCCAAAATCGAAAAATGACATGTATTTAGAAATAATATTTGAAAGCTAGAATGATAGTTCATTTGTTTTGGAATGATTCCATCCTCTATAGCGTTGAGAATTGGCGGTTTTTTATTAAAAATCGAGTGGTTTTCATAAACCCAGATTTTCTGCATAAGTTAATTTGACCGAGATTCAATTTTTTGAATTTGCAAACCGTTATGTTTTTAACGGTTTCAAGCGGTTTTTTGAAAACCTTGAAATGGGATTAACAGCCGGCCTCAAACGGTTTTGTGAACCCGGATAGTGATACATAGTGGATTAATTAATGCGTGTAAGTGTGGTTTCTAGATCTTTTGCAATTTACCCTTATTGCGAATTACTAGTTATGCAGATTTTGAAGCATTAGTTTCGATCTTTCACTACTACAAAAGTCTCTTCCTTCTGGGTCTATCGCTTGCAGGTTCACCTAGTGATAATATTTTTCTTTGCAGGTTCATAAGTTAAATCGACAATAATACTATTACTTGGGTTCTTAAGAAGAACCGGTGATGATATTAATCCTTCTTAGGTTCTCGATTTGAACGGCGGTGATATCAGAAAATATCACTTGCGGTTCGGATTTTGAAGCTGGCGGTGATAATAATTTTTGAAAAAATCATAACTTTTATATCGGTGTCGGATGGAGACAAAATTTATATTAAAATTGTAGCTCTCGATGAGATCTACAACTTTGTAGTTGACAACTTTTTTATTTGAAGTCATTTAGATGTTCAAATAATCGTTGAAACTTTGGATATGAAGGGATAAAGTTGTCAGCGATTATTTGGACGTCGTACTTCAAATAAAAAGTTGAATCAAACTAATTGATCATTCATTTTGGATTTGCAAGTCTGTTTGTAATCCGAGCCGAAGTCGGTGAGTCTATGCTACTGCCGGTTCTTGTTGAGAACCGACGGTGATAATAATATCCTCTGCAGTTCTTAAGCGGTTCGGATTTCGAACCGGCAGTGATAATATTTTTGAAAAAATCATAACTTTTGCATACGGAGTCGGATGGAGATAAAGTTTATATGAAAATTGTAGCTCTCGATGAGATCTACAACTTTTTAGTTGACAACTTTTTTATTTGAAGTCATTTAGATGTCCAAATAATCATTGAAACTTTCGGATGCAAAGGAATAAAAGTTGTCAATGATTCTTTGGATGTCTAAATGACTTCAAATAAAAAAATTGTCAACTACAAAGTTGTAAATCTCATCGAAGCTAAATTTTCATATAAATTTTGTCTCCATCGACTTCGTATGCAAAAGTTATGATTTTAAATATTATCACTTTGCTTGTTGAATCCGAACGTCGGTGAGACTATTATCATTGCAGGTTCTTTACACCAACGGCAGTGATAATATTCATTGCAGGTTCGGATTTTGAACGGCGATAATAATTTGAACAGCGATGATAATATTTTGAAAAAATCATAACTTTTGCATACGGAGTCGGATGGAGACAAAGTTTATATGAAAATTGTAGCTCTCGATGAGATCTACAACTTTGTAATTGACAACTTTTTATTTGAAGTCATTTAGATGTCAAATAATCGTTGAAACTTTCGGATCACGAAGGATAAAAGGAACATATATCTTATAGTAGTTGATCCGAAGTGAGTGTTAGGTGAGATGGTAAAGGGTTACTCTTGATATATTTTGCATGCAAACGCGGAGTCCTGAGTTGAATCCTTATCTACAACGCGTGTTGTGTCATTTAGGCAAATAATCATTGAAACTTTGTGACTTGTGACTTGCGTCGCGATCGTGCCTAGAAGTAAATCTTGGCGGTCCGGTGTAAATATCTGTTTTTTATTTTTCGGATGGAGAGTGATTTTGAGATTTACATGTATCACCGGTTGGTAAGTATAAAAGAACATATATCTTATAGTAGTTGAAGTGAGTGTTAGGTGGCGAATCCTAATGATAGTCTTCTTATCAACGTGCAAAAACGAATGCGGGCTTAGGTTGTCGGTTGGTAAGTATAAACCGGCGATGATAGTCAAATAATATCACCCATCCGTGATGATGGCGATATGTGGACGGCCCGATAATGACATGTTCCGGTAGTAGTGTTTGCTAGATGAGATCCTACCCCCGGTACGTAGTATTCTGAAGGTTAGAATTTGTGAAAGAAATAACTTAGATGCCCATGCAAGTGTTGCCTGGCCAAGTTTACTAGCCGTATTTTTTCTTGATATATATAGACAAAAAGATATTAAAAATAATTAGATTATTCCTAATTATTAACACTAAACACTATATTCAATATATGCAAGTAGAGAATATAAAATAAAGATGTATATTTATTAGGGTACAGAGGAAACATCACACTAATTTTGTATTGAAATATGAGATACGCTCTATATCTATGAATAAGATCATTCAAAAAATATGCCTTACAAATTTGGACGGATCGAGTACTTAGTATTGCAATAGGGATGGCAATCTTGCCTAATTACCCGTGAATGTGTGGGTAAAAACCCTAATAGAGGTGGGTATGTTCCTCTTTTATTACCTGTGAGTATATTCATAGGGCAAATCTCTGCCTGACGGGCAAACAAGAACATGTATGGAGGAGTTTCACATGTGTCCGTTTTACCCAATTACCCAATAATAAGCATGTTTGAAAAACCCTATAGGCATATCTCATGGTCCCACCCTTCCCGGCCGATGATTTCCCATCACCAAGTTCATTTTTTTCCATTCTCTGTCATAAATCCCGATCTGTTTGCTTGTGATTTGTGTTGAGCTCTCGGATCTATACTTTATATTACATGTTTCTCATATGTCAACTCTGGAAAGTAGTAGGCAACCTGAGTTGAACTGCCCCTTGTCTTTTAACATGGTCATTTTATTTATGATGAGATGTTGGTTGTGTGAAGTGGCAGTGGGCACATGAGTATGCCTGTGGGTATTGGATACCAACGGACGACGGGTCTAGTCGAGATTCTTCGCCACCATCATTTGTGCGTATACTCGTAGGAAAGATTTTAGCTGGCGGACATAGATATAGATGAGCACTACTCGTATCCGTCACACTCAATTACCATCACTATACACGAGCAATGTTCTAGCTAGCAGATCTAGCTGTAAGAATGGGCGAATGTTATTTAAGGAATATCCCAGAAAAGGAATGTCCTTGTGATGTATATAGTAAGAGCTAGGGTTAGCAATACTGATTTTGAAAAAATCGTTTGAACATTAAAAATATCGAGTAAAAAATCACTCAAAAATCGTCAGAAATTAAAAAGTTAAGAATTCAAAATTTTTGAAAAAAATCAAAAATAAATAAAAATCGATCGGTTTTCACTAAAACTGGTCGATTTTAATCGAAAATCAGCCGGTTTTGACGAAAAATCGGTTAGCCAATTGGTGGGTGCTAATCACTACGGCATTGTCACATGATTTTGATCTAAATCAGTCAATTTTGACCAAAACCGATCAGGTTTGATAAAAAAATCTACCGATTTTACGTTGTATGGTTTTTTTTTCAAAATCTTTAAATTAGACTGATTTTAAATATCGAACTGGCTTGATACGATTGAAAGAACAGTTTGCGTCATTGGTTTTGTGAATCCTGTTGAGAGCATCCTAGAATCAAGGTGGTATAGTCGTAAGCTAGCTAGGTAGCCATGCACCAGCAACCGCCCACCAGTTATTAGTATTAGGTTTCGTCATCTCTTGATCCGTCTGATCGATCTCGCTTCTATTCCCTTCGTATCCTTTTTGCATATCTACTAAAAACACATGTAAAAAAAGGTACTATTCTCCTTAGTTAGGTCATTTATTGCTTTTTAAATAGAGTGTTACTTTAGTCAGTAAGAGTAAATGACTTTGAAAAAGCTACAGGAGAGGGTATATAAAGAAAAGATATATAGGACTCTATTTGTCCAAGTTTATAATGTGTATTTTTTAGCGATCTTGTCCATAAATATAGGTGTATGTTATATTCTAATATAAAATTAGTGTAATGTTCTTTCTATACCTCTAATAAATATCTATCTTTAATTTATATTCTCTACATACATACATTGAATATAGTGTTTAGTGGTAATAATTAGGGGTAATCTAGTCATTTTTAATATCTTTTTGATTTGTGTGTCAAGAAAAAATACGTCTTATCAACTTGGACGAAGGGAGTAAAAAGTTATCCCAAAATCGAAAAATGACATGTATTTAGAAATAATACTTGAAAACTAGAATGATACTTCATTTGTTTTGGAATACATGTCATTCTAACTTTCAAATTTCGTTCCTAAATATTTCATCCATCTAGGTTTATAAAACGCATTTTTTGAATTGTTGTATTCATAAATATAAGGTGTATTTTATATTCAATGTAAATTAGTGTGATGTTCTCGCTATACTTCTAATAAATATCCATATTTGCTTTATATTCTCTACATGCATACATTGAGTACAGTGCTCAGTAATAATAATTAAGGCAATATAACCATTTTCAATATCTTCTTGGTCTATATATCAAGAAGAAATACGCCTTCTAAATTTGGACGGAGGGAGTACATATCATTCTACAATTTTGAGATGACTTCTTAATATTTTTTTTCTACCATACCTCCCTCGTTTAGTTATTTTCAATATCATTTAGTATTAGTAATAAAGAAGAGCAATACATTCTTTCACAACGGTGTCTCAGTAAAAATGCAAGGACCTGAGATGGCATATATATACCACTCAGGAACGAAGGGAGTAACGTATTTAGGGACGGAGGAACTATATATTTTAGCTGCATTAATACCCTTTTTCTACGTGCTACCTACCCATGCATCTTGCTATATTTATAGTTTGTACGCATGGATCACACGAGGTACGTAGACGGACAGACGGTCCGCAGAGAGATGGAACCTTCGCTGTTTATTACTACTTGAACCAGTACACGTACCCCGGTGCAATTAATTAATCACTGGATCGATCTACATGTATAGCACGTACCGACCCAGGTCTTGTTTTTTTAATCTGGGCATTTTTACGTGCATGAACAGCTCTACCCTGGCTGCCCAGCCACGTACCGATCTCTCTCGTTCGATATAGTATTCCATTAATTAATTAACGCACACTATTACCTACAGCTTGTACTGAGAGTGAGCGAGCACGGAGCAGAGTATCCTATCAACCGGAGTACAAGACCGAGTTAATTATGCGTGTTAATTCCGGCGACAGTTCGAACCAGGCGAGCACTCCTCCGGGCTACTCCTCGATGATCTCTTCTAATTTTACTGGACGTATTTATTTAATAATTTTATTCATAAATATATATACATATATATATATATATATTATATTTCAATACAAAGACTAGCATGACTTTTCCTTTACACTTTAATAAACATCTAGTATTTACTTTATATTCTCTACGTAAATGTATTAAATATAGTACTTAATTAGAGATAGTCTAAATATTTTAAATATAGCTTTGGCCAACGGCCAACGGAGATCGATCGAGCGCTTTTATTATCACCGGCTGAACGAGGAAAACTATTTTGCCACGGTATCAAGCGAATATATAACAATATAATAATTATAATAGTAATAATAACTATCCTTATAGCGTAAGCTGGAAGGATTTCCGATGATCTACGGGAGGGCGCCGTGCGTTTTGGGATGTTTTCGAGTCGACCGATCGACGTGCGTTTCCCGTCGACGAGTCGTGCGGTCGTGCCGTGCCGCGCCGCGTCTGCTGTTCCTTTACTCCTCCTTGCCACGGAATCTAGCGTCGGTATTACTAGTCTACGCAGGAGCAGTACGTACGTACCAGTTTTACCGGCTATTTAATTAAGGGCGGTGATACAGTAGAGCAACAGCACTGGTACGTGACGTGCATGCCATGCGATTGCGACGTAGCAGTGCAGTACGTTGCTTCTGCTCCGGTCAGCCGGCCGGCGGCGAAGGAATCGTCGACCGGCCACCGGCAGACGTACAGAGGAGAAATAATCGGAGATTTCCGCGACACGCGGCGACTGTCCCCACTCCCCTGCAGGATGCACCGGCTCGTGGGTCCCACCACAGGCTGCCCGCCGCGTCCGTCGCCCTGTACGCGGGGAGGCGGGAGGGGACCACTTCCAATCATGGGTGGGATATTGCGACCACCAGCCAGCTACCGAGTACTCTCTGAATCTCTGATAGAGAGGATGCCTAGCACGCGGTGTCAATCATACTTACGCCCATGGGCCTCAGTCTCTTCTGCCTGACCTTGACCGTCTTCTCTCCGTGTTCGTGGCCCAACAGAACAGAGTACAATTGAGCCCAGATATCATATTTTTATACTCCATCCGTTTCGGAATAAATGTCATTCTAGTTTTTTTAAATTTTATTACTAAATACATATTATTATTATTTAATTTTGATATGAATTTTCACAAATTTTTCTTCTATGCCTCTATATTTAGCTATTTTCAATATTATTTACTACCACGGACTAGAGTAAAACATACCATCTAAAAATATAATGAACATGGGTGATACAGCCTTTCGTAGATGTGTCTTCGTATATATATATATATATTCATGCCTAAGGGAGTAATTTTTGTTTTTTAAATAATACACAAAAATAATATACCAAAAAGAAAAAATACAAAAGTATTCCTCCGTCGCTCTTCAGAATGGCGATAAAGTATTGTCGACACTTTAAATAGCGACTTGATGATGTGAATGCCACATAGGATCTCGATCGCTAGTGGTAGTAGCGATAGAATTCTATCGCTATTTTGTTTGGCGACAGAGTTCTGTCGCCATTTTAATTCGCGACAGAGTTTTGTACGCTTTCAGTGAATTTGCAATCTGTGGCCAACAAGTAAGAGTACGTGTTAGCTGGCGATATAGCGAGAAATGCGTCGAATGGTATGTAAAAGTTGTAGCAGTTACCATGAATAGTGGACATTGATAGAAATGATGTCTTGGGCTGGAATTGCACTGGTCACAAGCCTGGACAATGATGTTGAGGTTGTGCTTGTATGTCGGCCAATGCAGGGGTAGAGTGGGAGGTCGTTGTGGATTAGATTTTTGGGGTGTAGTAATTCCTTGTTCGAATGGGAAGATCTGGGCTGGGGAGATCGGGATCTTGGAGACCATAGATTTAGTTGGCCTTAAGTGAAGGGTCGCAGCTTCGAACCTATGTCTAACCCTATCTTTCCCACCTACCCCTCCCATGGCTTGAGTTGTCTCCTCAGTCTATCATTGTAATGGAGTGGAGTGATTTCATCATGGCGCACTGGGTATTTATAGGCTATGTTTGATGTGGGTAGAGTGGAGTAATTTTTTTCAATTTAGCCTGACAAAACTTCCGACTGTGTTTTGTCAAATCATACTAATAAAAGGGGGTGTGTGCTATGATATCGCCCTGACAAGGTGGTTTCTACATGTTATTAAATTCAACCGACAAAGGGGTGCGTGCTGTGACATCGCCTGACAAAGGTGGTTCTTGCGTGTTATCAAATTGCCTAGAGAAAAGTGGTGGGTGCATGTTGTCAATGCGTACTAAAAAAGGTGGTAGATATGTTTTGTGAAATCTGATGCAAAAGGTGATGGATGTGTTTGGTCCAATAGGCCTCACGTAGGTCTGGCATGCGTGTTTCCAAATCGGTCTGACAAGGCTGTTGGCTACATGTTGTGAAATCGGAAGGCGTTCTTTACTCGTGCATGCATACATAATTTGGTAATACGATCTAACGAATTGTTAAGCGAGGAACAATTCGATATGAAAAGACCATGTGCAAAGAGTAACTTATAGAAGAGCACATAAATTAACAAAGTAAAAGACTATGTCCAAACAATACATAAGTTATGAAAGCAAAAAAAAAAAAAAACTAGATGTGGCTCTTGCATGATGCGACCCCTTGTGCAGTCCCAGACCTTCCATGACTTTGAACATGTCTAGACGAATATGTCAGCTGGTCTGGCGAATGTCCTCGAGTGCTCCAGACGGGACATGTCGGTGGAGGTGGAGGGAGGTCCTCATCATCAGCGTCGGTGGGAGATAAAATGTGTGCGTCTTTGGCCTCCACCAATCGATAAGAGCAATGAGTAGGCTCCTATCGTAGGGGAACCTCCGGGAGGCACCACGCCTGTCTGCATTGTTTACGTATGTGTCATCTACCATCCTGGCTAGTGGTAGCAATCCAGTGGCCCGCAACTTACATGAAAAATAACGATAGTATGTTCAAATGCATTCACAACAAAATCCAATGGCAATACTTTAATGACTACACTAACCTCATAATCCACTGTTGGTCAATCCTCCATGCCCTTATGGGGTGCGCAACCGTAGGGACGAAAGCTCCATAGGCCCTTGGCCCTCCATCTATGCCTGTGTGGCTAACTGACTATGGTGCGACGCATCTATGACGGGATCGATCAACTCATACTCCCGCATCACCGCTGCAGCGTCACTCACCATACTTGCCATGCAAATAAAAAATAGTTAGCAAGCAACATAGAAATATAAACTGAAGGGATCGGGATGTCGCCTAGAGGGGGTGAATAGGTGTTACAAAATTTAACTATACTTGGTAACAGTATCTTGATTTGTCAAGTCGGACTTGATTTGTCAGAGTGGTTCAACGATCGATGTTTTATTCGGATAGTCCGAGTAACACAGAGCAAAAGATGCAAAAATAAATCTAGACTATTTTAAAGGATATCACCTGCACCAAATGGGGTTAGTTAGCCTAGAATACCTGCAGGAGATGAATAACCAACAATATTCTTCACACAAGGCAAATCACCACTTGAATCACCGAGATTTGAATCAACCATAACAAGGGTGAAGAGGAAATCTAAGAATCGAAGACGAAGACTCAAAGATTTTATCCCGAAGTTCAGATCCTTGAGGATCCTCGTCTCGTTAGTGGCACTAAGCCGGGGTCTCTTTCAACCCTAATCCTCACGATGTTGCACAAAACACTCACCGATTTCACTTTCTTTAATCCTTTTCCTTCCGAAGGTGGATTCAACCTTCACAAACTTCCGGAGGCTCACCACACAAAGCTTGAGAGCTCACCGGAAACTCTTAGCCGTCTAGGAGTCCTCAACCTCCAAGAGTAATAGATCGGCGAGAAATCCACAAGGGGATAAAATCCGGTACTCAAGATGGATCTTAGCCAGCTTCAAGCTCTCAAAATCTTGCTTCTTTCCCTCTCTAATGGATCTAACCTCTAAGTTCAAGAGGTGAGAAGCTAGGGCTCAAGGAGGAAGAGCAAAGAACAATAAATGAGTTTGAGTGAGAGTTATTGCTGGTAGGTGGGAGGAGATGGGTATTTATATGTCTCCCAAAACTAACCGTTTTAGCTCAGGTTCGAGTAAGTTCGGATAGTCCGAACTTATGTTCAGATACTCCGAATAGTTCGAGTTCAGCTGACAGAGAGACCCAGCTCGGATAGTCCGAAGATCTATTCGAACAGTCTGAAGCATTTGGATACTCCAAATGAAACTTCGGATAGTCCAAATAGGACTTAGCTCGAGGAGAAAATTTTCTGGTTTAGACAGAGGGGGTCTACTCGGACATTCTGAGTTGAACTTCGGATACTCCGAATATAATTAAGCAAAATGCTTCTAAGACTTGAAATTTTGACACTTTTGTCGACTAAGATCCATCAGTGAGCACATAGAATCATACCATAGCTATTTCTCATCAAATCCCTCTTTATACTACGGCTGTCCTTAGACTCAATAGAAAGATAAAATAGACGCATGATATCAAGTCTAAAAACTGTCTTTTTTCTCCTTGGTTTTGAGGGAGCTCCTTTGCTCTTAGACTTATCATCGGAGACAACATTCTATTTACAAAGCTTACAAATCTCATTAGTCCCTTAATCTTATTGTCATTATTCACCAAAATCCTTATAGGGCCTAGATGCATTTTCATAAACACAATGTGCACATAACATTTTGAAATCGCAGTTTTCTGCACCTCTCACTTACTTTTATAAATTGCCCTCAAATGCACTTCGTTTTGATCGTCCTCCCATTCAACTCCATCACCCTTATTCACTACTATATTCTAGAACTAGTAGTCCTCCCACTATTCAAGGTAACGTTCATCGCGTTCAACTTCACCATCAGCTTAAATGTTATCATCAGATAAAGCCTCGTACTCTTGGCTCTATTCTTTCCACCAACCCTTCTATATATTCTCCTTCATCTGCAATACTCATGGGTTCTCGCATCTCCGATAAGGGAACATCACCTTCTTCATCTTGCACTTTCTCGTCCCCCTCACCCATATCTTGGCTCAATAAGAATGTATGACTATGGCTGGACTCTCTAACTTCATCCACAAAGCATCGACGGCCTCCTCTATCATAGCATGGTTCGAAGCAACTCTTTGAAATGTTTATGCCAACAACACTAAAGGCCATCCCTCTCCTTAGCTACTATTACAAAAGAGCTCCACAACTTTGACCCCTTCAGTTCCACTAACTCCTAGTACATACACTCCCGTGAACGAATATTCGACACCGTGCACCTTTAGATCACTTAAATCAGGGTCCAATGAGACCATGTTGTATAACCATCTTCTAACAGTGCCCCAAAGACATTCCCCTGTGCGTGACAAACTGCCTATCATACTTGAAAAATGACCTAGTTCCACCCCTTATGTCCCCATGTGTAGAACGCCTTCTCCATAGTATATTTCAAAATGTACTCGGTCATCCATACATGTGAACCATTTGTACACAATTATTATTGCGCACATGACATATCGGCATTATGTCATCCAATACGTAATGAACTAAAAGAATTACAATCCTAATTGGAAAAATATGTTTACGAATGACGTGAATCTACTATATACTTCAATACACAATTGATTTAAATGTCTGTAAATTTTACTTCTCAATTTCATACTATCCGGCATAACCAATCAAATATAAATCGCGATCACAGCACTAAAAATGCAAAAATACCAATATGTCTACACTAATATTAGTAACCTACACCTACCTACACAAATATTACTATTCTAAACATAGCTCTAGCAATAATACCAATCTAGAAATATTTACAGAAAATATAAACGATCTAAATATACCTACATAAATATTTTTAATCTACCCATATCTACAAAAAATATTACTAGTCTACAAATATCTACACAATTATTACTAGTCTACAGAACTAAATACCTACACATCTAATTACTTTGCTTTTCTAACCTAATTTTCAAAAATATAAAACTCGAGATTAAAATTCGAACCTCTAAATCTCAAGAAAACTCCCTCTTCCTCCTCCTTGCCTCTATCCCCTCACTCTTCCTCCTCCCTCTTTTGCCTCTCCTTCTCTCCTCTCTCCTTTCTTCTCTTCTTCTCTTCTCTCTTTTCTTTTTGTGCGCTCGGCCTCGCTCATTCTGGCCTTGGCCGACCGCGCTGAGCTCTTATCCCGCTTTCTGTCACCAATTTGAATGGCAACTGTGAAACCGAAACGTTAATCTCCATTCAAATTGGCGACATAAATTAAAATTGTTATTCCAAACGGTGACAACTAGCTTGACTTGTACGTTGCTCATTTACCACCATTTCAAACGGCGACCAATTTCCTATCACCAATGAGAATGGTGGCAGACTTATAATCGCCGTTTTTATTGGCTACAGAACTCTGTCGCCTTTTGGAATGGAAACAGAGATATACTTCTGTAATTTTTATTTTAGTAGATTATTTTTGTAATATTTGATTTTTCGTGTATTATTTTTAAAAAATAATAATTTTTTCACTATCACGAAAACTTCATCACAGAGCGGTTCATAAGCGTCATCGAGGCGGTTTTGTGAGCGTCGGTAACAATAAATGCGTGATGAAGGAGATCATCGAGCGGTTCTATACCCATACGAGAAAATATATATCACGAGGCGGTTGTATTAATAAGCGTGCGTGAAATTAATTATCACGAGCGGTTCTTATTTGAAAGCCGTGCGTGATAACTAAATATCCTGAGCGGTTTCAAATTACAACCGTCTGTGATAACTCATATCACGACGGTTTCAAATCATAGCAATGCGTGATATGAACTTATCCTGAGCGGTTTCAAATAGAGCAAATGCTGTGATGACCTTTTCCACCCCGGCCAGAACCTCCATTAGTTATGGTGTTGTTGAAATTTCCATCAATATTTCTACTTGATATTTATAAGGCACAACCGATTATAGATGTTGTAATTGAATATCGCACTTCCTATATGCATTGAGGCAGCAGTTTGTCCGTCAGGATAGACTTAAAATATAAACATTTGTAGCGTTTTTCCTCCTTCTTATGATAATGTTGATGGAACTCGACTAATAAATCAACCAAGACCCATGAGCGACATAGCGGCGGCGGCAACCTGGCCTTCTCCATCGAGCCGGACACACTAGAGTGTGTGATTTGCTTCATGCCATATGAAGTGGCTTTCTTGAGGTCATAGTAGTGCCACGGTCTTGAAATGGCCGGACGACATGCTCTATCTTGACGTCACCGTCGTGCCACGATGGGAGATCGAGCAGTACTTTGGTAAAATTGTAGATGTACTTGATAGATTATTTTAGGTAGGGTAATTAAAGATTGAACAAATGTGATTGCAAGTCGGGTCTTCCATGCGGAAGGATTTTGGAACACAGGCTTGAATGGAAGAAAGAAGGAGGCGGGAGGAAGCGGAGTGGGCGGTGTGCATGAAAGAAAGCGAGCCTTGGTTATAGATAAAGTCATTCTTGGCCGTGTCTCATAAATATTGATGCAGAATACCTAAGTAGATGAAAATTTGAACAACAAACCATAAATAATGGAGGTTCTGAGGGTGTAGGAAAAACATCTACTTCAACAAGCAAGACATTGTTATGTTGTTGCATTCAAGATGAGCAAATATGTATTAAGGATAATATCATGTGACAATACAATGAATCGTACAAACAAGAATAACCGCAAGTTTTTGACATATTTTCGAATTAATGAATACCATTTGACAATTGTACAACTCAGAAGTTATCATTTTGCGTGGAGCAGCGCCTTTTTATTATTACTTGGTGGCGAGGAAGCAACAAACTCTCCCTCTAATGTTGCTCAATTGGGCCTCGATCAGCAGATTTTATATATCTTGCTACATTTTTTAGCGACGATGGTTTGCATGTTGTAGCAAACATAAAATCCACATAGGTTATTTCACGACCTTCTTTGGTGGCCTTGCAAATAAAACCTACGGTTAGTTCTAGAGTCACTATTACGGGGTTTGATATAGAATTGTTGTGTATAGCGGATCTGGAAAGTTCAAATCATCTTTGTAGTTTAGCCCAATCTTTCACGTGTTTGAGCGCTCTACAAGATTGCAAAAGGTTAGCCTAAGCCATTCCAATAGCAATATAAACACGGAACAACTTACACGACCATATGCGTAGGAAGCGTGATTACGGTGAGTAATTTTGCGATAGGTGTCAAGTCGTGGTTTCCATACGTCAGGAATCAAGGTACTTAACCGGTTTGTGGTGGTTCAATTACAATTAGAACCAGTGAAACCTACGGTACATCACAATGGACAATGAGCGAAAGCGAGTTGTGTGTGCAGTGCAGACCAAAGTATAGCATGTGGTAGCACTTTACCACGGGTTATGGGGTATAAGTATGAATTCTTTATCTTTTGTGCTAGCAATGCCTCTATCACGTATTTCTCGACCATGTTTATATCCAGATCCATTGTTTGCTTTGAGACTATATGTGGGTCAAGAAGCCGATCGATAGTTTCTTAGTGTCGCTTCAAGTTGCATGTATCTATATATACAAAGCGAATTATATATATATTGGAGGACAATTATCACTATTAGGCGAATGTAGGTGTGATAGCACACACTTACAAGGTCCGACATCTTATGAGTGCGGCGTCGAGGCGTCGAGGTTGTAGAGATGGAACAAGTCCGGAAAATCGGCCGTGAAGAAGCCCCCGTGAGTCGTTGAATAGATGTTCATACTTGAACTTACGGCGATACTTGTTATGCGTTCACGCTCTGGCTTTCGGCTTGTTGCATGTACCAAGTATGCAATTGTTGGCAAGCTATACCAAGTGAATTCTGCTGCCTTTCGTTAATGTGGCTCTCTAGCTTGTATTTTTAGCCAACTCGGCGGATGGATAGTCGACTTGTTCTTGCCCTTCTTTCTTCTGTTTGCCCTTGCCTTTCTTTGTTTTGTATGAACCCTTCACGGGAGAGGAATGGGCAGGAAAGAGGTCAACATTATGTACATCAAGTGGAGTCTGCTGTACCACTGCTGATTTGGTAGCCAAGCGATCGAGCGGCGATACAATAAGCGAATCGGATCGTCGCGGTTGTTGCATGATGAAGGCGACGAGGAGATGTCATTGCTAGGCCATTGGATGAATGTGCCAATGGCATCCCCAAGTTTCACGATCTCGTCGTTTGGCGGCTTCGTAGATCGACAATTTTGAAACTATCAAATACCGTCCACATTGACCTTGGTGAAACCGGCGCTATTATGGTGCAGTGCACCATGGTCCCTTTGGGGATGGATCGCCATGCCCCAAGCGTGCGTCGAGGAGCAGTGCCATTGCTAATTCTCACTTGGAGATTGCAGCGTGGCCACCTTAATGTCACATCTGAGGATAAGTCCGCTATGTTCATCTATGTCACTTGGAGGAGCGGATGCACTGTTGCTCTTACAGGCGATGGGGGTGACTTGCGGACATATACGGGGCTTGTGCGATATTTCTTTCTTGATTGGTGAGCCTTTCCTCGAGGATTCGTATCCTTTCATAAAATTCTTCTCTCGAGTTCTCCCTCAACTCTTCTCTCAACTCTCCTCTCAACTTGTCCTCCAAATTCTTTATAAGATTTGACTCGCGCTCGGCTTTAATTCTCTTCTTACTTCGGTATATGTGGAAGTAAATGCAGGAATCCGATTTTCCATGGAACAAAAACCCTTTGCCTCTTATGCGACCGGGGTGTTCCTTGTTTCCCAAGGCTATGGGCGGTGCATCTTTCTCTCTGTGCGGGAAAAAAAGAGCCATCGCGATTGTGTACTCAACGCTACTGCAAGATCCGGACAAGTTATTTCACTTATGAAGTCATGGACTAATTACGTAAAATTGGTAGTTCGATTTATATATTACGAGCGTTGGCGAGACTTCCTCGTCATGGGGTTTCTGAAGGAGGCAGTTGCGGAGGGCGTGGCATCGACCTCGCTCTCGCTCTTAGCCGATCTCGGCACGTTGATCTGTGATCGATGGAAATGGCGCGATACCCTCCTCGTCCTCCTGTCCCATTCGCTCTCTTCCCCGCGTAGCGGCGATTGCCAAGTCTGTGGGGTGAGTGTTCCTTGCTTGCAAGGCCTTGTTTGCTTCAGCTGGACGCATTAATTAAATGCGTGGTCTTCATCCCAACAAGCGCCCCCCGTGTCCTCATCAATGAACCCATACTTGAGTATGGAACTAGATCCTTCTTGGCGTAGTCTCTGGCGTATGCTTGAAGGTCTTCCATGCCTTTCTGCGCTAGCGATTGCATCTTGCGTCGCACTAGGGGCGGATTCTTGGAATGTTGAGCGATGAAAGAATTTCCGTTAGCAAGGCATTGCGAGCCTCAATAGTCACCAACCTCCGGGAAGATAGCGTGATCGAACCCGTTCGGGCTACTATCCCACATACTCGAAATGCATTCGCCGCCTTTTTGGCTTTCTAGGGCCCCATCATTTGGATCGATCTCTGTAATGGTATATCGGTATGTTGGCCTTTTGTTTGGTCCTCTTCTTGTGTGGTCGATTCTTCTTTTGAGGGCACATCATGTCCTTGAGACGATGGATTAGAGGGCGACATCTTCTTTACAAGTTAAAATAGTTTGAGGCGAACTAAAAGTGAAGAACAAATAAAATCACATTAGAGTGAATGAGTTTGTGGATACCATGGCTTGTTATTAGCCTTTTAAAAGAACTAGCCTAAATGGCTTGTTATTAGCCTTTTAAAGAACTAGCCTAAATGGCTTGTTATTAGCCTTTTAGCAAAAGAAGCGAACTAGGAGGTTGTCGAACTTAATAAAAATTTCGGCAGCACCTCCCCTAAAACTAGGACATCCACACAGCAGACAAGTAGAAGAATACATATGGATTCAACCATTTGACAGTTAACAGAATAATAGAACAGAAGCTCAGGATCTCACATATGAACATGTACAGTATTACGAATAAAGCAATTAGCATAAAGCTCATATTGATTGTTTGAATGTTCTCAGATGTCGGGTTGCCTTAAAAGGCCCTCCTCGCCACAATGGACAAGTAATAGACTAGATTATGACAACTTTATCTCAATATGATTTAATATTTGATAGGTTAAGTATAAATCTACTCAATTGGTTATCTTATATGCATATTCACTAACTAAGCATATAAAGCAGATTTAATATTTGATAGGTTAAGTATATTTCAACAAAGTCTAAGCGTATTCGAGGCGCGCGCCACCATCGACATCCAGACAACGGAAATCAAAACTCCACTAAACCACCACCTAAGCGAGACCCTCCAAACTAATTCTTTGGGGCACCAAAAACAACCACGGCACCATCGCTCCTAGCCAACTAGAACAAAGACATTTTAACTAATTCTTGCTCTTTGGGCTCTAAACAACGGAAAACAAACATCATCCTTGATCACCGACAAAAGACCTTTTCAACCAACATCAAAAACTCGATTACGATCAACCACTCTTCCGGCAACCTCAATCCTTTGCCGAACTCACACTAATCAAATATATATATATGAAAGTGAAATTATTCGCTAAGATTTGTTGTCACAATTAGTCTATTCCATCCCTAAATCATCCTTGAACATTAAGCCCACACATAAGGTCCCCAAGCATGATCGGTGGCCCTTTGCAAGGCCGAGAATAATCACGAAAGTGTCGAGAACTCACTAACTAGCGAGCAACACCGAAAAATAGAGCAAATGGCGGCGGTGCCTCCAGATCGGCGGCCTCTAGCTCGATGGCTAGTCCCAGAAATACTCACGGTTGAAGCCCGAGATGCACAAGAACACACCTGAGGAGCACGCCGAGGCGGGGGACACCGAGGCCGGGAGGAGGGAGCAGGGGGGAGGGGCAGCAGGGGAGGCCGCCATGAGGAGCAAAACGTCTCAAAGGGTTAGGGTTTGGCCTTGTGAATGAGCTCTGCTTGGGAGATATATAGAGAGAGCACATCACAGACGGTTCTATAATATAACGATGCAGTGATTATATATCCTGAGCGGTTCTATAAGTGACATCACGGACGGTTCTATAATAGAGCGATGCATGATGTTTAAATATCCTGAGCGGTTCTATAATAGAACCAAATGCAGCGATGTTGGTGACATCACAGACGGTTATATAATATAACCGTCTCGATGTTGAGATATCCTGAGCGGTTAGGTAACATAACCAAAATGTGACAAATCTTTATCCTGATGTTATGTTAAAGAACCGTCTGTGATATATCTTGTTCACTCGACATTCACTTGTCGGTTCGATTCGATCGACTCTTATCTGTGCCACTTTGTTGTATCTTACGGGAAAGTTGTCTTTAACGAGAATATCGGTATCTTGTGGTTGAAGTGGAATTCTAATCCTCAATTCAAACCCTAAAATCTGAGAGCAATCACATACAACTATTTCCATATTGCCAAAGTAGACATGATTCTTTTCTTGTTCGCCATAGTCTACATAATTTATTTCTTGTCATCAATTATGTCTGAATGGTCTCAAGATTACATAGAGTCATCACCACCTCAGCTTGCAGAGCATCTAGTCCTTCGGGATCGATGACCTACGGCGATTGTGTTAAAGAAATAACCTGACCTAGTGATTGTCTCTCGGACCTTGGCCAAGCAAAATACTTCTAATTGCGACGAGGAGCATCTGTGTCATTAGCACATGACAATCATGAGACTTCATGCGGTTAATTTCAAATCTTCCAACGAAACAAGTCTCTTCATGTTGGAGGAGTATGCAGGACGGAACTTTCACACCATGCAAGCAGCGCACGATTTAGTTCTTCGGCCTTTGACAGAGTATAACAAGCGGAGTTCCAAATGCGTCGGCCTTTATCGGTCTCTTTCGGTGCTAACTTTCGGGTCTTATGCCCATATCGACCAAGTCAAGCCGTGCGTTGATACCATCCTTTGTTTTACCCTTAATGTTGAGTAAGAGACCAATCACGCATCACGGACATTCTTCTCTCGTGCATGACATCGATGCGATGGCGAACTTCTAGGTGCTCCCAATAAGGTAGGTCCCGAATATTGATCTCTTCTTCCACATGCTCTTTTCACGGGTACTTGATTTACGTCCCTTTCCATCGCAACATCAAATCCTTAACAATGTCATGAACATCTCTCCGCTCAAGCGCCTTGGAGCTGAACCATTTCGTTCATACGCCGAAAAGTTGCTTCATCTTGCGATATGGGTGATTCCTCGAAGGAACCTCTGATGGCGCATGTACGGTTTTGCGGGAGTGATTGACCATAAACTCTCGGTATCATCTAAGCGATGAGTGCGAGGCTTTGGTTCCTTTGGTTCAGCAGGTTAGCAAGGCGGGGTAATCATTTATGGTGCGAGAACAACAAGCGATGCAAAGTAAAGTTCTCTCGTTTATACGCATCCCATACGTGTACCGGTAACCCACGGTGTTTTAGATCTTCCACCAATGGAGCTAGGTACACATCAATATCGTTCCCGAGTTGTTTGGTCCTTGGATAAGCCTGAGACAACATAATGTACTTCGCTTCATACACAACCAAGGAGGAAGGTTGTAATCTGATTCTGGGCCAAGTGCTATCTTGAAATTTGCTCATGTTACCGAAAGGATTCATTCCATCTGTACTCAATCCAAACCTTATATTTCTCGGATCCTTTTGAATTCTTGAAAGCTCTGTCGATGTTTCTCCTTTGGATGGAATCGGCAGGTGCCTTAGCATTCCATCATTCTTACGCTCCTCAAAGTGCCAGCGCAGCAGTTTTGCCTCCTTTGGGTTCGCAAACAAAGCGCTTCAAGCGGGAATTCAGCAGATACCATGCCACCTTAGCGGGAGGACCTTTTTCACCTCAATGCTCTCGCCATCATCATTTGAATGACTCTTACGCTTGTCTGGGATCGTTGCACCGGACATCTATGCAAGTTTGTGTACTCTTTGCGGTACGAGGATCTGATCGTTTGGACATGCATGTATTCTTTCTACTTCCATTCCCAAGGGACAAAGAACACCTTGGCTTTGTAGGTGCTTGTCGGCAACTCGTTTCCCTCTGGAAGCATGTCGCCAATAGGCGTAATTGATTGTGAAACTCTTGTCGGACCAACCGTTGCTTGCCTTCAATTTGAGTAGTTGAAGCACGGATGATAACCTTGTGTATTTCAACTTGCATCCTGCGAACAAAGGTTTCTCAGAGTCCTCCATTAAGCCACAGGCTGTCCATATTCCTGTCATCAAGGTTTCATACGCATCGCGTAGCATCGATCCAAATTGTCATCGTGCAACTTTGTCCTCATCGGAAGCACAATCGATATGATCATCAGGCATATCATTGACATCGTCGACGATATTAACACTACTTCTTTGCTTCAGTATATTATGCTCTTCGCCATGGTGGTCCAACATGTATAGCCCTTTTGAAACCCTTGAATCAAGTGTTAGCCGATCTGCTTGAGTTTGAAACATCTTGATTTTCGCAATCAATGCACGGACATGACATGAATTGCACCCCTTATTAAACATATCCTCCTCTGCGGCTCTTTTGAAAGTGGAGCGCCATTAAGGTACTCGGCACTAAATGCGGTTCTCGGCGTACATCCGACTTCGATCCATCTCGCTACACATGTAACACTTTGTGTTAAATATTAAGTGCACGGTGTAGGCGTATGCACACATTCTTAAACTAATTATGCAATTACATACCTTAATTACATCACAAAGAAATAATTAACACAATTCAAATTAATCTTCAATATAATAATGAAATTAGAACCCATTACTAACCTTACATCACCAAAAGACTTGAATTGATCTATAAGCTAGATCTAAACAATCTTTAAATTCTATCCTTAACAAGCTAGATAGCTACATCATGATCGAATATTATATTATGCAAATAGAACCATTACTAGCTAACCTTATACATCAAACAACCAACACATGGTTCTACAAGCTAGATCTAAAAAATCATCAAATTCCTTCCTTATCAAGATAGATGTTGAATATAATACAATTAAAACACATTACTAACCAAATATCACAAACAACATATGGATCCACTACAATTAAACTAGATCTAATCAAACAATCTTTAAATTAATTACGTCCTAACAAACCTAGATATTGAATTCGATCGCATGCAATTAGAGAACTCATTACTAACTTTAGATCACCAAAATCAAATGAATCTAATATCACCCTTGAAATCAATAGCTTTCTTTCACAAAATCGCCTCACTTCTCAGTAGCCACTTAGCATAGAAACGAAACCCTATAAGCGAAGTGGATGGATCGAGGCTCTGTATTTACGGAGGCGGTATTATCACGAGCGGTTTTATATTACGGGCGTCGTGATAACTAAATATCATGACGGTTTCTAAATATAAAATGCTGTAATGATTCTTGTAGATATTACGAGCGGTTGTGTTATATAACCGTCAGTGAAAGCCTGAGCGGTTTTACTTGAAGCAAATCGTAATGAGTCTTTGCGACCATCACGAGCGGTTATATTTAGAAACCGTCAGTGATATTCTTGTATCACGAGCGGCGTAATATAAAACCGTGCATGATATACGCCTTGACGGTTTGAGTACATAACCGTCTATGATGTTCCATATTACAGACGGTTTTTCAAAACCGTCTGTGATCGTGCGTCTGATATAAGCCTCGCTGTAGTAGTGTTTGTAGGTGAGCCAAGGTATCATCTTGGGCCTGCCTAGTTAGTTGGATGTTCAAAGACCTGCCTACTCATTCCCCTCCCATTGCGAATGCAGCATTTGGAAACGACTCCCAAAAATGTCGTATACCATCTAGAAAAGGAAACAACTTGCGTATACTTGTACACTTGAGCTGCAATTTCTTTTTCAGTCACAAACCCGACGACTCCCATAGGAGCGTAAATTGTAAATTCAACTCGATCGGATAGACATTGCACCTACGAGCGGTTGTGTATAGAGTCAACCGGCCAATTAGGCAGCGGGACGTCGTATTGTACAGGCAGGTACATTACATATCCAGCGTCTATAAAGGCAAAACCAGTGTACTCCCCCGATCAGTGAATATATATTGTTTTGAACATTAGCACGATTACTAAGGATGCGTTTGGTTGTTTGGATGAGATTAAATGGGATTTGACCATCCAACCTGAAGGGGATGAAGCCATCCAGGTGGTTGTTTGTTGGTGCACAGGGACGAGCCAATTTTTTGTTTGGTTGAATAGATGAGAATGAATAGAATGAACCAATTTTTTGTTTGGTGGGATGGATGAGAATGGATGGGCTAGTTATAATTAAGGTTTCGAATTTTGATATGAATTTTTCAGACAAAATTTGAATTTTTGGACAAAATTTGACCGAAATTTGAATTTTTCAATCAAACTACAAAATTTCAAACAAAATTTGAATTTTTGGTCAAAATTTGAATTTTCTGGCAAAATTTGACCATAATTTAAACGGGTACATTTCGGCGGAATTTGAATTTGACTAAGTATATCTCTTTATACACTAAACTAGATGAGCCCACCCAGCCTTATTTTTGGATGGCTCTATCCAATATCTTGAAGTAATATTAAAAAAAGGATAATTATATCCCATCCATCCACTAATCCAAATAATTGGATGACTTTAAATCTATGGATGGCTATATCACATTCACTCTCATCCATCCAACCGAACGCCACCTAAAACACACATTTGATAACTAATTTTTATTATGATATATTTATAAAATTATAATATTATTAAAGTATTTTTCAAGACAAATCTACATATATGAATTTTCATGTATCTAATCTAACTATTTAAAAAATATTGACAGCCATAGTTTCGAAAGTTTGACTACACCTATATCTAATACAACCACTCCCTCTGGTCACAAATATTTATAGATTTGGACATCAACATGGTTTCTAAAATACAGTTTTGACCACTAACTTCTATTATAATATATATAATTCAATAAAATTATAATATAATAAAGTGCTTTTTGAGATAAATCTATGTATATGAATTTTATATATCTAATTTAGATATTAAAAAGATATTAACGGTCAGAACTTCAAAAGTTTAAACGTATTTATATTAGAAACGACAAAGTATTTGTGACCGGACGGAGTATTATACATCAATCACTGCTAAGCAGTACGTGTTACATAACAAACACGTGCATGCTGTCTGTAGACTATAGCTCGCACGTCATTGCATGCAAGGCACCAATATTCTTTGGTTTACAGCTGTAAACCTAATTACGTATCCCAGGGCGGCCGGTCAATGAAAAGTCGCCGCGCTGATGCGCATGTACGAACTGTGGGTACGGATAGTGATAGTCTATATCTATATCTGTTAGTTGAAATTTCCCTTCGGTATAATCCGAAAGGTAGCAAGTGAAAAATCTTGTCTATATCGGTCGCTCAAGGTACCTAATACCTATAGACATATTGTTTATCCACTACCATCAATAATCCTTCCAACCAAAGACATTATGAACTAATGAAATGTGGTAGTCATATAATCATTTGGATGAAATTGTGAAAATTAGCTACATTCTATAGGTTAAAGAATGATTATCAATTATTTAAAATTTTAAATGCACATAGAAAGAAGAATTAAAATAACACATGCAAATAAAGGACACACAATTGTTCAAGTTCAATAATTAAAATAGAAATAGTTCGTCAGTCATCACACATGCTCAAATTCAATAATTCAAATAAAAAACGATTCATTAATCATCACACACATCAAATCACCCATCCTGGCATCACCAATCACGAATTGTTAATATAAGGTACCATAAATAGAGGATCAGGAGGCCGATTGGGTACTTGTTGTGGTCCACATGTCAGTAGAAAGTGGCAGGTAATCAGGCGGAACGGCTACGGGTAGAGTTCCCTCATACCCATACTCGTTTACCAGTCGGGCAAAATTTGACCCCATAAACATACATGTGGGCAACAAAAGAGGAACACACCCACTTCTATTAGAATTTGTACCCATAGATGCGCGACTAATCAGATAAAATTGCTATCCCTATTTACAATGTATATGCATGCTCTTTCTCAAGATAGCATATCAAGAAATTAGTAGAAATTAGAACGGCCATTAATTTATTAAAGATATTTTTGCTACTATAATATAAATAAATAAAAATTAATATGATGTATTGGATAAAATAAATAAATAACCTATATTAAACTTAGTGGGCCGCAACACATGAGTACACGACTAGAAGATTAAGCAGCAGCGAACCGATGTCTGCGTGTAGGTCGTGCATCGCGGTCACTCAGAATTTGGCACATCGAACCATGCATCCGATTTGACTCGCCCATCTATCGACAAAACGGCGCGAGAAGGCTAAGGGAGGGACCAGCCATGTACGTATGATGATGATCCGACCGGCGCTTGTCAGACCAGATGGGCTAGAAGGCATTGGAATTCGTTTTTGTCTTGAAAACATTTTTTTCGTTTTTTTCTGCGTTTGTTAAAAAATGGGTCGTTAGGACCCACCGCGATCCGCGACGAAAACATTGTTTCCGATTTTTAGTCTGAAAACATTTTTTGGGTTTTTTGTTGCTCGGTAAAAAAAATGGGTCGTTAGGACCCCGCGAATCAGCAGTCGCTATAAATCTGTGACGAATCTACATTTTTTAAAAAGCGCTGATTACGACCGCAAATCCATAAGCGATATAAAATTTCGATGAATCTGCGTTTTTGGTGGCAAAACATTTTTAGGGTTTTTGAATCTGACGAATCTACATTTTTAAAAAAGCCATGATTCGACACTTGTTAGCAAATCCATAAGTCGATATAAAACTTGATGAATCTGCGTTTTTTGAAAACTTTTTTTGGGTTTTTGGGTGGCGAAAATATTTTTCGGGTTTTTTCGTAGCGAAAACATTTTTGGAAAAAACGGAGAAAGGACACGAACGTAAAAGTAGAATATTAGTAGCATTTTAACATGTTAATTTATTTTGGCAGAAATTATATATTTCTATGCACGAGCAGCACGACCGAACTAACATTAGTACTGTTTATCTAAAAGAAAACTACATGCATGCTGGAGCCCTTCGTACCGCGAACCACTCTAATTTTCATTTGCTTAAGAATACAGTAGTATGATGCTGCACTCTCCTTTCATTCTACCAGACTATTATAAAAAGCAATCTTTAAACAGGGAGTAAATTTTACAAAACTACACATTTTTTATACAAACCATCAGAAAACTACAGATTTTAGCTTTTATTTATAAAACTACAGATTTTAGAAGTATTAGAATTAACCGTTTATTTAAACGGGTCTGACAATGTGGACTGTGGACTCATATGACAGCCTCACGTGTGAGTGAAAGGGAAATGAGGCGCGTGAGATGCCATGTGATCAACATTGTCAGACCCATTACAAAAAATGGTTAGCTCTAAATATATAGTTTTGTAACGCAAGTTCTCCTAAAATATGTAATTTTGCGAAATAGAAGTTAAAATATATAGTTTTATGATAGTTTACAAAAAAAACTAGTAGGGTGACCCGCGCATTTGCGCAACTAGATTTTTTTAACTGTTTGCAATATCAAATGATATAACTTATATGCTTGAGAATATATTAATGTATTTTGTAGACTATTTAGATTTTTAAGATATCATAAAAATTACAAATGTCAATAGAAGTTGATTAAAAATTCAACTTAAGAAATGTAATTGAGGTAAAAGTTTTTATGGAAGAAAATTATTAAGAATAATAAGTTGTTGGGGATTCTTATAAACATAGCAACTCTTCATCTTGTATAAATTATATAGCTATATACCCTATTCTTTCTCCATTAGTAACTCTTTTTTCAAAATATATGCAACATATGTACCTCTATTTAATCTCAAGTAATACACTGGTTATTTTACATGGTATTAAAGTACATTGCTCAAGTATACATCGATACATTATAGGAGATTTACTTTATCTTCCTCACATGTTGACTGTCTTGCAGAATCATATGTCTTATATCTCTTACTGATCACCTTATAACTTTTCTGCTTCAACTGCCAATAACAAGTCTAATTTTTTATCAATCTATCTCAACTGCTACTCTTTTAATGAAATACTCTATCGTATAAATATATTCTCCCTTCAATTATTACTTAATTTCATTTTTATTTCAAACTTAAGCTATTTAGGGATTTTACTTTAGAGTTCATATGGAAATTAAATTGCTAATTTTATTTTATTTTTATTCTAAATTTTAGTTTTAGGTTGGTATTCATATACAAATCCAATTACTAATTTTTATTGATTTTTGTTTGAATTTTATATTTTATTTTGATGTTCGTATGGAAATCAAATTGCTACTTTTATTTTATTTTTACAGGGAGTTTTGGTTTTTATTGTACTTGATGTTGACTCTTTATTTTGATGTTCATATGAAAATTAAATTCTTATTTTTTATTTTTCCTTCTAAATTTCAGTTTTTATGTTGAAATTAGTATACAAATCCAACTACTAATTTTTATTCTAAATTTAAATTTTATTTTGATGTTAGTATAGAAATCAGATTACTAATTATATTTTATTTTTATTCTAAATTGTTTTAAATTTTTACTCTAAATTTCAATTTTACTTTGATGTTTGTATGTAAATTAGATTATTAATTATCTTTTATTTTTTGTTTGAATATTTTATTGTACTTGGACTATTTTTTTAATCGTATGGAAATCAAAATTTTGATTTTATTTTATTTTTATTCTAAATTTCAATTATTTTTGTATTGTACATGACACAAACTCTTTTTTTAATCTGCACCGTTGTAATCTGGACCCACCATGATTAACGGTATAGATATTTTTCTTTTTTCCTCCAATTAATATGGGAATTTATAGCTTTAAGAGTGAACGTGACGGCTTCTTTTGTCGCTACTTTAATATTATATTAGATTTGTAGTTTTATGAAATTTACTCTTAAACAAATGACGTTGGTGGGCGTTGTCATCACCTACTTTGTACATGTACATCTAGTATTTTTTTTTTGCGACGAATGCATTATATCATTTGAAGTACGGTACGCTATGCGGTGACTTTGACAAACAATTAAAAAAGAATGAGAAATATAATGCCGCCTTTCACACATGCTTATAATGGAGGATGGGATGTGTGTGTATATATATATAGGAAGCCTTTTTCGTACTCTCAGTAGTACATACTCCCACCTTCAATATACCACTTAAATAAAAGTATTATATTTCTTTATCACTTTCGATATACTCCAATAATGATTCTAAGATACTCCAAAGTGACATGGTTGAAAAAAATTATCGGAGCCCTATATATTTTTGCTATATACACTTTTACATATGTGAAAAGAATATATAAACAAATTATGCTATAAAGGGTGGACTTTGATGAATTTTTTTGTGGAACTCACTTTGGAGTATCTTATAATCAGTATTAGAGTATACTCAAAAGGCCATATTGATTGGCATAGTACAATACCTTTGGAAAATAAAAGGATAAGAATATGACATAGCACAGTATGTATATATAGCATTTTAAGGTACAGGAGAATATATGCGAGGCTAAGAAGGTCTTGACGCGCAATGATATATATAGTCCCTACTCTGATTTAGAGATAGAACTTTAAGTTTTCTCTCCTAATAGGAAAAGACAATAAAGGTTGGTAAGCCATCACCCAGCTTGTTTAACGTCAGATCGATCGACAATGTAGACTCATGACTTTGGCTTCACACGACCAGACAAACCAGTCCAATAACTATTGATGTATCTTATGCAACAATCGATTGCAGTCATCGTGAAAAGTCCACGCAATGCACCTTATGCTTAGGCCTGTGAAAAAAATAGCTAGAGCCTCGGGAGTTGCTCGCTTGATATCGAATCGTGAGCTTCCCTAGATCGACCTCCAATAGCTTACGAGTCTTAATAAATAGATGTACCATATTAATGTATGTTAACTCCTATCAAACTTGCTTGAGTTCGAGTTTTTCTTATTGTTGAAAATCAGTATATGTTAAATTTCCGATTGTTACCAAGCTTAAGCTTACTTAAGCTAAGCTTGTGCCTACTCGAACTTAGGCTGAACCAGGAGCGTATCCACAGGGGGGGCGTAGGTGGGCTGGAGCCCCACCCGTCCCCCCTTCCCTTTAAGTTAGATAAATTTAGGAAAAACTCGTCTACAAATTTAAGGAAGCTACCGAGTTAAATAGTCGGTTCAGTGAATCTTCGATAGAGCTTTTGAGATGCATTGCTTGTCTAGATCCAAGAGATTTATTTGCAAATTTTGAACATGGTAAGCTTCTTCGGCTTTCAGAGATTTATTCAGATGATTTCTCATCATATGATCGTGTGGTTTTGGAAGCACAACTTGGCTTATTCATTGATGACTTGAGAAGAGAAGAATTTTCAAGTTGTGATGATCTTGCTAGTCTCACGGTGATGATGGTTGAAGCAAAAAAGCATGTTGTTTATCCATTAGTCTATAGGCTTATTGATTTAGTATTAGTTTTACCTGTGGGTACAGCTACAATTGAAAGGGCTTTCTTGACAATAAAGATTATCAAGACAGATTTGCGTAATAAGATAAGTGATGACTGGTTAAATGATCTCATGGTATACTACATCGAGTGAGACATATTTTCCAAGATAGACATAGAAGATATTTTGTAACGTTTTCAAAACATAAAAACCCGTAAATATCAACTATCAACTCTTAAGAAGTAATGATTGGTACGTTTTTTTTGTAATGTTACGTATTTATATTATATACGACTGTTAGATAAGTGTTGGTATTTTTATATTATATATCATTCTGTCACGTTCTATGTTCTGAAAAAATACTATATATATTAGTTTAGAGGTCTCAATTTTAGCCCCCTCCTTTCTAAGTTTCTGGATACGCCACTGGGCTGAACCGAGCTTGAGTCTAGGTCTAGATTTAGATCCCAACTCAGATTCGCTCAAGCTTGGCTCGTTTACATCGCTACGTATGACTTATTAAAAGAGATGGATCAAAATGCTGATCGAGCCTAATCATTTTCTAGCTCCTTCGCACTTTTTTTTTCAAATCTAGCACCATATAAGCGCAATTGCAAAAATATCCATCTCCTTAACTGCAGAAGCGCCAGCAGGTGATACATATCACTCACCACCCCTGTGTACCGTGATAGCTATTGCTGAGCTAGGCAATAAGGCAGCAGCAGACCCACTGGCCTATTGAACTTCCATAGCTCGGCAACACATTCATGACCTGCTGAGCTATGAAGTGATAACTTTTCTAGCCTTCTTGCCTCGCTTTTTTTCAAACCTAGCATCGTCCCAAGATGAATTGCAAATCTAATCCCCATCACCGTGCTCCCCTACCAAAGGAGTTGGCCCGCCACAGTAGGCCTCCTTCGACATCGGGCTACCATGGCAGCGTGCACAACCGTGCCGCCCGCCATGTGCCTTGCTCACTCGTTGCTGGGGCGCAGGCCAGCTCCCGTGGTAGGAGAACACTGGAGTATAGTGGAGGAGAACACCGGAGTATAGTCGAGAGAAGGCTAGATTTGGAAGAAGAAATAGAGGTAATGAGATTAAAAAAGTAATCATCGTTTCCCGAGCTACCGGTGCTCCGACGCACACACGAGCAAACTTAAATCAGTCAAGTACTTAGTTAATCACTTAAATATTTAAATCACTTAATTAACTAATCACTCACTTAACTAATTAATCACTCACATTCTTGTATCGCTGAGGAGTGGTAGCTCGGCATGCCGTGCAGTGTGCTGCCGAGCTAAGGAAGCTCAGCAAAGCAATGGGCACACTGCTTCCACGTTTTCGTAGCTCAGTAGGAGTTACCGTGAAAAATAGGCGTGACAAATGGTACATATCATCTGCTAACACTTCTGTGATTAGAGAGGGTGCTATTATAATTATACTGGTAGAGAGGCTAGATTTATATAAAAAAAATGTGCGAAGGAGCGGATTGGGTTCCAAAACACTTGGATATATAGGAGGGGTTTCTAGCATAGCTACCTTTTAAGCGTAAGATTTATAAAACATTAATGCGGCAGAGTTATCGTGAAGTCATGGAGTAGCTTCTCAACACATTTGACTTCATTACCGTACCTCGATCTTCAAGTTAAGAATCATTTCTAGTAGCATATATAAGCGGCGGAACTAAAAAAAATCACTGGGATATACATTTCACACCTACAACTTTATAGTCTTGTACAATAATTGTAAGATCATATAACTCTAACACATATATTTGAAATTTAATAAAAATACAATATAAATAGTTCTAAGGTCTTAAGAATCCTAAACCATTAAGATTGGAACAAAATCAATCAACAATTTTTTCAAAATTTTGGAACCTCAAATCAATGTACCACTATACAATACCAACTGTATGAGATGGATGTAAACATATTAGTATATAATATCGATTGGTAAACCGGTTAAATTAAAAAAAATTTAAAAATTCAAAAATTTAGAAAAACTTATGCGACGTAAATGTTCACATAATTGATCGTGAAGAACACAAGATTATCGGTGAAAATCGATTCTTTTTTTAATTTTTTCTTCAATAAGTTTGGTTTTGAAACCCTTAGAATTATACCGATTTTCGAAAACCTGGATATGGTTGATTATCGCGATATTGATATTGTGAACCCTGATTAGGGCTTTCTAAAAACCACGAGGCACGGCCGTGCAATCTATTCGTCTCTCTCTCCAAGCATTATAGAAGAAGGTGTATTTGGTTTCGAACGCCCTATAAATACTACTCTTCTGTCATAGGTAGTTGTTGTTTTAGACATAGGTACAATCACGCTTTGAAAATTTAACTGTCAATATCTTTTTAAATATTTAAATTGGATATATAAAAATCATATATGTAGATTTATCTCAAAAAAACTTTCATAATATTATAATTTTATTGGACTTTATAAGTATATTATAATAAAAATTAGTGGTCACCTTGTCAATGTCTAAAATAACAACTATTTGTGATAAGAGGAGGAGGGAGTAGTATAAGACGCACTGAATACTTCCTAACACACACAAGAGTACTAGTTAAGAGGGAAGCATCACACGCCGCTGTCTCGGTCGTCCCCTAGCTAGCTCGTACACACCGATCGATCCTGTTCCTGCCCAACTACCGTACACTCTGAATGCCCGACTCTGAACCGAAAACCAACAAGTCGGATCGTCGTCATTCACGCGTGCATGGCCGTCCGTCCATCCGCCGCTGCCTATTCGATCCCGGGCGTTGGCCGGCGAGACATGCGAACTACCGCGGGCCGGCAGGTAGGAGTGTCGCTGTACGTACGTACGTCCTGTAGCTGCGGTTGCGATGGAACAGTGCGCCTGACATATGTGTGCCGGCCTCTGCTCCGTCTCAGGTCATTTCTTGTGCCAAAAATGACTTGCACAGTTGTGGACGGACCTTAGTTTGATGCAACGTCCTAACGGATCGGTGGATGCGTGACTGGCTAGCCTAGCCTCGCCTCCCTCGCGACATTCCAAAAGTTTCAGTCAGGTGCTAGTGCACAGAGGACGCTTTAACAGAGTGTGATAGTATGCGAATGCGATTCAGATTTCAGATGATGAGATCCATCGGTCCATCCTTGGTGGCAAGTGGTACGTAGTAAGTACGATGGCTTTTGCGCGCAAGGCAGCGTGCATGCCTGTGACGACGATGGCTTGCGCGCGCGCGCATTGTCCGGGTGACGTGCATATCAGCGTGCCGTCCGTCCCAATTTCACAATGCTACATGTACACACGTGTGTATATGAATCAAGTTTCCAAACCCATGCTAGATGAATGGTCATCTTCTCCATCCACCTCTCCCCTCCCTTCCCCTACTCACTTCTCCCACCCTCTTTCTTCCATCTCTAACACAAAAAATTAATATTAGAACTTTTAACCTTCAAAAATTTTAAATAGACATTTTCAACTAGAAAAAATTCAACTCAAAATTTAAAACTAAAAAAAAAATAAATAAAAAAAATCAAATCAGAAAATTTTAGATTAGAAATTTTCAACTCAAAAAGTTTCAAAGCGAAAAAGTTTCAACTCGTAAAGTGTCAACATGAAAAGTCTTAAATCGAAAAAATCAAATTGGAAAGTTTCAATTCAAAAGCTTTTGGTTCAAAAAGTTTCGATTCAAAAAACTTTTGGTTAAAAACTTTTTGATTTAAAATTCAACTCAAAAATTTTCAATTAGAAAGTTTCAACTCAAAAAAATTTAAATAAAAAATCAAATTAGAAAGTTTCAACTCGAAAAAAATTTAAATAAAAAAGTTTTAGCTCCGAAAACATGCAATTCAAAAACTTCTAGGTCAAAAGTTTCTATTCAACAAAAAGTTCACTTACAAAAACTTTTGAAAGTGGTTGCAAAATAATTATTTTCAAATATTTGAGTGGAAAATTTGAAATACAAAAATTATTTTGAGTTTGAGGGGAAGGGAATAGAGAAGAAAAGGAAACGAAGAAGATGACGTCACTTGTTACATGGAAATAGCCTTGCAGGGAGAAAGAAAGTTGGGGATGCTATGTGCCGCAAAGAGTCTTTGAGGAGAAGGTACTGCACTTGTAAAAGGAAAGAGCATTTGAGAATGAGGTGCTGCACTTGTCACAAAGAGAAATTGTTCTTTAGCAATTGTCATAACCTTATATACTCATATGCTACGAGTATATACACTCTATTGTATGAGATACTCGTAACGTTGTGAGATACGATATATATATATATATGTAGGACAGTGACACGGACGTATACAGCGTTCATATTTTGATCATGACTGGTTTTGTTAAGTTTTGCAGTGTCTGTTCGATCGTCTACGTCCACATGCGTTACGACTACAACCTTTACTTGTTCTTTTTTGGAGTCATTTTCCACTTCTTTTTTTCGAGTCATTTTCATTCAGAGGCAAATTAAGCCGTGCAACAAGAACATGCACCTAGCGTATGTTCAAGTATATGAGAATCAAGAATGAGAATGGGATGAACAGTTTCAGATTTCCAGTCAGTTACAGGCTCTTTCAGATTTGCTCAGCTGCAACGTAGGAATAAGGGATGTTCAGGCATACAGAGCTCTACACACAGAGGAAGATCGACATGCATGGCTCCTCTTCGCGTTGACAAGCAAACATTATTACTCCATGACTCGGATTTTTAATGTTGGACTGGTGGTGGTACCGGTGGTGGTAGTTGATGTGTTTCTTCACTTTGACCCGACGGTTCGTTGGCTTCTAACCACTATATACGACCCAACATACAAATCTGTATATAGATTGATTGCAATCTTATTAGGTTTGCATGTTAACTTAGATAATTAATTTGCAGGCTGTCTTCTCCTTTCTGATTTCTCGTATATAGACCTGTGCTCAGTTCTTTCAGAAATGCTAGATGAAGCTCTAATAATCATAACCTTTTCCCTTATCTGAAGTACTTCTGAATTTAAGCCCTCAAGTACGTACATAAGAGTTGGAATTATCTTCAGGGGCGCACCTTTTTTTGAGGCCTGGCATGAACATATGCTACACTACACTCACAAGGAGACGAGAGCGTAGCCACATATGATGGATGAACTAATACAAACGTCAGTACGTGCTCTGAAAGAAACAGTGAAACAACCGCAGAACGAACGCATGCAGGTCAAAAGTATTGTTTGTATAGAAAGTTTATTTAATCAATTGCTTATGACATTTCAAGTAGATAAAACTTTGCATAAGAAGACAAGAACACGAACACTTGGCATTCTCTCTCTCTCTCTCTCTCGTATTTTGAGACGATACACTTGTCACTTGGTATCTTCGAATTGGAAGTGTATCCGGCCCACACGTCAGCCGCAGTACTGCAGAGAGCAGTACTGCAGAGGATCCAAAATCCTTCGAATTGCAGAATTATTTGTTCTGCAGTCCGCACACGCGTACGTGCCTGTTCGTGTGAGGAATTAACAGGATTAATATATTTCATCGATCTGTGCTAGCTAGCTAATATAGTTGGAAGATGAATTCCTGTCACAACAGCGATGCTGCAACAGCCACAGACTGCTCTGTCATGGAGTAGAATAATTCATGATTAGAACTGATAACTGGAACCACCGATATTTAACCCTTTCATACATATATAGCTTCATACTTAACTAATTTGAATAATCCTCTCTTCTTGATAGGCCGGAAACACTAATTAATAGTACCAGTTAATCACCGCTGCTCTGTGATGGATGGAGGAGACACGAGAGTAGTACGATGAAAGGACTGATTTGTGCTCGAAATTTAGGTAGGCTGGGGTATCATATCGAATCCCAGGAGCAGCAATCAGCATGTGTTCTGGATCGATTGCGTTGGAAGGTGCTTGCACAAGCAGACAAATGCGACCAACAATTTCCTTTTCTTTAATTATCCAAATGAAAATCTTGTCATTAATTTCTGGGGACATGAGTGCCACTTGTTATATCTTGAGATTTTGTGTGAAGGAAAACATACAATCAGACAGTTCGACACTCCGTTTCGTGCAAAGGAAACTGTTGTTAGTGTTGTTTGATCGCCTACGTAAGAAGGTGCTTGCACAAGCAGATGCAGCCTATCAGTGCTAATTCTTTTCTGACAGCGTGCCACATCATCCGAAGTAATTCTAGTGGTTGGATCAAGATTGAGCATCCCAGATTTGCCTCAAAGCACTCGGCCGTCATATCACCAAGCTCGGAAATCCTAGTTTACAAACATGTCACTCCCATCTGCCACTTTGCTCCGATAGCATTGGTTAACATTTTGAACAATTTTGCCCCTGCCACCTTCTTCTCAAGTATGCTTCCGGTACATGACCCTGTTATTGTTAGTTTGGCTGGCAGAGCCAACGACGATGGTGTTGGACAGAGTGAAAACAGGATAGATCTACAGTATAAGGTTAAGCGATATCGATTTTCTCCGATTCAATATATATGATTTTTTTAGTATATAAACATATAATCCTTTTATTATAAGTCCGATGAACTTTTCCCCTAGATTCGTCCCTGCGTGGAAAGAAGGGTGAGGAAATGATGTACGGCCAAAAAATCGAGTAGTATATATACAAAACAGAATAAAAAAGTATCATAAGAGCATTTCATCGCCTTGCCACTTAGACGTGATTAAACTTTGTCAACACAACAGTACCAGTTCCAAACCGCAAAACCCGCGCTTATAAAACCACCACGCCAAAACCCACGCCTCGCTTCATCTGCTTGCTTCTCTCTCGCTTTGCGGCGTTTCCCTCCAATTCGATCACCTTCACCCATCGAAACCTCTCGCCGCCGAGATGGCGTCGTCCGCCGAGATGGCGCGGCTGCGGGAGCTAGCACCGGGGCCTGGCGGGAGATCTCTTCCGCTGGAGCGGCCGCCCTCGCCGAGTGCTGCGCGGGCATCCTCCGCCCCGGCGGCGGCGCCGACGCCGAGGCCACGCGCTCGGCGCTCGACGCGCTATGCGCCGCCGGCGGGGAGGCGATGCGGCTCCACGCCGACGAGCTCGCGCCGCTGGTCGTCGGGCGGCTCGGGGACGGCGACGCGGCCGTGCGGGAGGCAGCCAGGAGGTTCCTCGTGCTGCTCATGGAGGTATTGTGGGTTCAATTTTGTTTCCTTTTTCTTCACTGTTTATAGCTTATGGTGCTGTTATTCCATAATTATTATCTAGTTACTCTATTTTACATGAGTAGCAGTTGGATTTTGAGCTAGTTATTTGAAATTAACCCCAACATAATGTTGATAATGTATGTGCAAAATAAAAATGAGACCGTAAACAAAGAAGCCCATGCTTTTTTTAGCAATGTACTATATATGCCACTGACTTTGAGAATACGAACAGTACACATGAATGTTGACATAGTATTTGATTAGAGTACATAATTAGCATATTATAATTAAGAGGGCAATTCCTTATATGCCACTAATGTCCCATTGACATGTGGGTCTGGGGCGCCTCACAATGAGTGGTATATAAGGAATCATGTAGTTATTCGATAGTGAACTTTCTCGTAATGTTTGGATAAAATGTTACAATGCTGGGTTAAATTGAGTACGCAATTTATTTGGCGTAAACATGTTCATGCATCCTACTGCCATTTTTTTTAAAAAATCACTTTGTAAAAAAAAAAGTGCACATATAATGCATTGTAATTTTGAAGGAAGCCACTGGTTACTTTCAAGATTTAATGAGAAAAACAGAAACAATTACTTACTGTAAGTTTTAAAGAATGATTAGTTTGCGTTGTTATTATGTGCAAAATTAAGCTGTGGACTTTCGTGCTTTGCATATTGATGTTACAGATGAAGGAGATGAATGCAAGAATGGAAAATGTAGAAACAGCTTCTGGCATATCCGATGTCCAACACAGTCATTGTATGGCAATAGAAATTGAATCTTCCGACACCAATCAAGTAAGGAAAAGTTCCAAAGAAAAGATCAACACGAGAGATATCTCACTTCTTGCAGGTATTCTGTACTTTATTTTGCAGCAAGCACTCAGTAACTCAGGCCTTGAAGTCTAAAGTGTGTATTTATGTTATAGAACCAGAGTCCTACATAAAAAACCCACTAAAAAGAGCCTCTGTGTCAAACATTGGTAGCGAACTTATCACGTTTTCCCGCAATTTTTAATTCTCAAATTACTACTTTTTTAATCAATAATGCAATTTTAATGCTTGAAAGGGCACTAGAGTGTTCCAGAACCAGTTAATTTAGTAATACCAACCAGCAATATGTAAATTAAAAGATCGGTTAGCAGTTTTTAGAGAGACCCCTCGGTTTCCGACTGAGTATGTTTTAAAATGATCTACATTGAATTTTAATAATAAAGATGGTTGGCATGGATCTGTTCCTACCGTAGCTATTCTTGGCCAGACAGTTTTGGATGATTCTTACTGGCTAGTAGATACTGGATCAGTTTTAGCAGTAACAGGTTTCAGTGAATCAACCTAATTATTGCAGCAAAGAATTACAACCAACTAGTAGCCATCACAGGCTAAGAACAGGCAATCTTGGTTTATTGTTCTATTATGCATTCTGAACCTCTACCTTTTCTGTTATGTATTCGCAGTTTTTTTCCATCTTACCGTAGCTATTCCTTATTATTGGGATGCAATCTGTCCATCCTTATTTGGTACAGGAGAAGGAGATATTACAAGAAAATCAGTTGAACCTATAAAGGTCTTCTCTGAGAAGGACCTAGTAAGGGAAATAGAAAAAGTAACTTCTACTTTACAGCCAGATAATGAGTGGTCAATCCGAATAACTGCAATGCAACGAGTGGAAGGCTTAGTTCTTGGAGGTGGTTGTTTCCTCGTCATTTCTGTTGGCTTTACCATACACACTAAACACTTACTTTTATCACTTAGGTAAGTGGAAGAATCTGCTGAGGACCTTTTCTTTTTCCTCTATTACAGGAGCTGCAGATTATTCAACCTTCCCCATGCTCCTAAAGCAACTCGTGACCCCTCTTATCACTCAGCTTCTGGATAGGAGATCGAGTGTTGTAAAACAGGTTTGGCCGTTTCCGTTTTCATGTTTGTAATAACGGGGCTTCTTTTCACTATTTAGGAGAAGAGAATGCTGCTTGTATGTACCGCAAATCGATATAATTGCCAAAGAAGTACCATAGCAAATTAGTGTGACCCAAAAACAGATATTGTATTTAATTGTCTATGACCATATGGAACTGAATAGGACATTTGTATCGTTTTTTGGACACTTATTGAACTGCTTTTTTCTTTTGGATAATTGTAGGCATGCCATCTGATAAATTTCCTATCAAAAGAGCTACTACGTGACTTTGAACCATGTGCTGAACTGCTTATTCCGGTATGTTGTTGCTTTCCTTTTTCTACGCATCCTTCATCTGTTGTCAACTATCAGTACTAGTCTGGATATATCTGAACTGACCTTGTCATTGTCTTATATCTGTAGGTACTTCTAAAGAATGTTGTAATTACCATTCTTGTAATTGCTGAGTCAGCTGATAACTGTATAAAAGAGGTACATACAAAAGCCTGATAATGGGTTTCAAAATAAGAAAAAAAAGCATTTTTGCTTTCTTTTTATTTTGTGCGCGCTTTTCGCCTGCCTTCCCGACCACGGATAGGCTACGGGGCTTTGCACTTCGGCCTCAATTGAAGTGCTTTCTTTGGCCATTTGATCTCATCTTGTTTGATGCTCACTATATCCCTGTACAGATGCTGCGGAACTGCAAAGTAGCTCGTATTCTACCAAAAATTATTGAATTTGCAAAGAATGACAGAAGTGCAGTTCTTCGTGCCAGGTAAGAGAAAAGCACCAATATATTATAGCCGTAGTCTTGGATAAATGCTTGAGAAGGTGTTCCTGTTGTAGGTGCTGCGAATATGCGATACTGATGCTAGAGTACTGGGTTGATACTCCAGAAATACAGAGATCAGCTGATCTGTATGAAGACCTCATAAAGTGTTGCATAGCTGATGCAACCAGTGAGGTATTTACATGGCTCCATTAATCCCTGACGAGTATGAAAAGGCATATTTACATTTCTTCCTTTTCTCTTTGCCAATTTTTCGGGAGAGATGCAGGTTTGAAAATTAACCATGGGAGAGCACCCATCTCATGCTGCTCAAACTTTGGAGAATTTTTTGAGTGAATTAAAAATGTTTGTACTAGATCGATTGCATATATTCAGTAAAATATACAACGACCATCCAACAATATGCACTATCAAGAAAAAACATATATCCATGGCTAGCTCATGAGCTGAGTATCGTTGTATTATTATCGAGAAACATATTCGCCGCATTGAAATGAAAAAAAGGGGGAAAGAAAAACCTGTACAAATCGTGTTTCAAAAAAGAAAAACCTGTACAAATCATGGGTCACTTTATAAGAGAAAATACCTATCTAAAGTTAATACTTTTGCTTAAGCTTTCTTTTCGAGAACACAAGATAGTTCTGAAATTTTTAGTATCTCGATCGTCCTCTGTTTCGTCCTGTTGATCTGACGATTGCTTGAAAGAGTGCCACAAACTCTCGATTTGGTTTTGAGGCCACGGATGCAAAAGCAATTCAAGAGTTGTTATTCAAAGCAGATGGATGAGATGTTCTTTCTTGAGCTATTCGGAAAAGGTGTGGAGCGATGTTTTTGGAGCTTGTCCTTCTACCCGCCTAGATCTCCGAGTCCGCAAGTTTACCATTTCTACCGTGACCACCGTTGAGGCATTGAAGAGGGCGATGTCAATTTTTCGCAATGTGTCCATTCTGTCCGTGCCTCTCATTGTTCTTCCATCTAAACCAGAGCCAGCGAAGTCTAAGTGCTCTGGCGAATTTTTCCAGGTCTTTGATACCTAGCCCCCCTTTGTTTTTCGGCCTGCAGGTGACGGGCCATTTAATTAGGCAATGTCCACCACTACATCTCGTCGGCTCTTTCCCTCTCCATAGAAAGCCTCTTCTTAGCTTGTCGATGCATGTAATGAGCCACTTTTTGGCTGGGAATACCGTAAGATGATATATCGGTTGTGATGTTAACACCGAGTTAACAAGGGTCAATCTTCCCGCTTTTGAAAGCAGTTTACCTTGCCACCCCGCCAATTGATTGCTTATTTTGTCAATCAATGGTTAGATTTCATTCCTTCTAAGTTTTCTGGTGTGTAAAGGTAGACCGAGGTACCTCCCTGGGAAGGTTGCAAGTTTCCCAGGGAAGACATTGAACAGCTGCTGCAAGAGATTCTCTTGGCATCTGATGGGGTAAATTTCCGTTTTGGAGATATTGATTTTTAAGCCTGAACATCTGCCAAAAATATCCAATATGCGGCTTAGGGCCATCAGCTCAGTCGCGTCTGCATTTAAGAATATCCCCGCGTCATCGGCGTAAAGCGAACATCTTAGTCTCGCAGTTCCTTTTAACTTTTGATCAAATGATTCCTAGATTTCGCCTAGCACTTCTATTATGTAACATTGCGTTCCACTTCAAGTTGTGTTGCTGTTGTGGATGCCCTTTTCAAAACTAATCTCCTTGGTGATTTGGCCATAGATTTAAGCATCTTTTCCAATTTGAAGGTTCGGTCGAGTGCTAGAGCATGCTACAGGATATTCTCCAGGATTTGGCCTGAACGTTCGCATCAGCTGTTCTCATCATTTGAACCATCCAGGCAGAAAGTATATGCTCGAATTTATCTGATATTTGCCTAATTGATCGTGTAATTTAACTTTATTTTATTAAAATTTGTAGATGATAAACGATGAAGATGCTGATGCACATCAAAAAATTGAAGTGCTTTCTTTGGCCATTTGATCTCATCTTGTTTGACGCTCACTATATCCCTGTACAGATGCTGCGGAACTGCAAAGTAGCTCGTATTCTACCAAAAATTATTGAATTTGCAAAGAATGACAGAAGTGCAGTTCTTCGTGCCAGGTAAGAGAAAAGCACCAATATATTATAGCCGTAGTCTTGGATAAATGCTTGAGAAGGTGTTCCTGTTGTAGGTGCTGCGAATATGCGATACTGATGCTAGAGTACTGGGTTGATACTCCAGAAATACAGAGATCAGCTGATCTGTATGAAGACCTCATAAAGTGTTGCATAGCTGATGCAACCAGTGAGGTATTTACATGGCTCCATTAATCCTTGACGAGTATGAAAAGGCATATTTACATTTCTTCCTTTTCTCTTTGCCAATTTTTCGGGAGAGATGCAGGTTTGAAAATTAACCATGGGAGAGCACCCATCTCATGCTGCTCAAACTTTGGAGAATTTTTTGAGTGAATTAAAAATGTTTGTACTAGATCGATTGCATATATTCAGTAAAATATACAACGACCATCCAACAATATGCACTATCAAGAAAAACATATATCCATGGCTAGCTCATGAGCTGAGTATCGTTGTATTATTATCGAGAAACATATTCGCCGCATTGAAATGAAAAAAGGGGAAAGAAAAACCTGTACAAATCGTGTTTCAAAAAGAAAAACCTGTACAAATCATGGGTCACTTTATAAGAAAATACCTATCTAAAGTTAATACTTTGTAAGCTTTCTTTTCGAGAACACAAGATAGTTCTGAAATTGTTAGTGCAGTTTTTTTTGAAAGAACAGCAAAGCGTTCATATATATTAAATAGGGAAAAACAACAGAAGGGTGGGTCCTGTTTTTAAGGAAAAACGGACCCATGAAAACTCTAACTGACCACCACTTACGGCTATTACAAAAACCACTCCTCACTTTAAGAAAGAAGGAAGACACTAAGAGAAAGAAAGGAAAAGCCAAAACTCCCCATCAGTCATTAATCCGCTTTGAGATAGTGCAAAACTACGGAGAGCACGCATCCTTGATCGATGGCCATTACAGTGATCTAGTTATCCTGGAAAATTCTTTGATTTCTCTCTAGCCATAAGTTCCACATAATAGATAACAAGACCATCCAGATCTCTTCGCCTATCTTTGTCAATTTGGGTTCTTAGCCTAGTCCACCAATTGTACGATTTGCTATTCGTGAGGTTTCGACATTGTCTGATTTCCATCGTATAAGGATGCTCCAAACTTGGGTAGCAAGCGGGCAATCTTTGCAGAGATGAGTCGGCGTCTCCTGAGTCATGTTACAAAACTGATTCACATTACATGGCATCCCTTTTCAACATATTGTTATCTTTGTTAGGATCTTGTTGTGTAGCGAGTCCATGCAAAGAAGCGACATTTAGGTTCACTTCGCCTTCAAATTGGGCGATCTTCATCTTGCGATTACGTGTGAAATTGTACGGTGTATGCGCTCCTTGCAGTATTGTCCATCGCCGTCAACGCCAGTTATCGATCGTCCTCTGTCGTCCTGTTGATCTGACGTATTGCTTGAAAGAGTGCCACAAACTCTCGATTTGGTTTTGAGGCCACCGGATGCAAAAGCAATTCATGAGTTGTTATTCAAAGCTGATGGTCGAGATGTTCTTTCTTGAGCTATTCGGAAAAGGTGTGGAGCGATGTTTTTGGAGCTTGTCCTTCTACCCACTAGATCTGCAGTTCCTTTTAACTTTTGATCAACTGATTCCTAGATTTCGCCTAGCACTTCTATTATGTAACATTGCGTTCCACTTCAAGTTGTGTTGCTGTTGTGGATGCCCTTTTCAAAACTAATCTCCTTGGTGATTTGGCCATAGATTTAAGCATCTTTTCCAATTTGAAGGTTCGGTCGAGTGCTAGAGCATGCTACAGGATATTCTCCAGGATTTGGCCTGAACGTTCGCATCAGCTGTTCTCATCATTTGAACCATCCAGGCAGAAAGTATATGCTCGAATTTATCTGATATTTGCCTAATTGATCGTGTAATTTAACTTTATTTTATTAAAATTTGTAGATGATAAACGATGAAGATGCTGATGCACATCAAAAACACCTTTTTCCAATAGAAAGAGCTACATTAAGGCAACCTCAATCTAATCCTTGCGTTCCAACTGCAATGGACAAAGTTGTCAAGGTCGATTCTGGGACATCATTTTCTTCTGGAGACCTGCAATCAGTACAGATGAAAACATCCCTTCAACATGATGATATGACCTCTAAAAGTCCGGCTGAAGACAATAAAGATGGAACTTCAGCTATTGGAAGTTCATTAGAAGCTAGAAGCACAATAGAAAAAGAAAGAATTCCAGACAAAGACCATGATAAATGTGATTCAGGTATATTTCATGGAAAAATACCTTTGCTTTTTTTTCTTTGATTGGCAAGACTGGGCTCTACTGATGAAGTTATTGAATTCAGACAACAATGCAGGTGTCAATTCATCAGCTTGTGATCTGCCCTCTATCACTCTATTTGCACCAGAACCAACTTCAGAAATTTCATTGTCTGAAGCAACTGTTGTAACAATTGTTCAAGACAAGGCTGAGTGCAGGCCAAATATTGAAGAGACAACTTCTCAGCAAGTTCAAGCATCAGGGGTTCCTTCTGAGATGTTGGGCCTGTCACCTTCGATCGGTTTGAAAGAATCAGGAAACTTGATAAAGCAAAGTCCTGTTAAAGTAAGCTCTGATGGTCGCTCAGGTGGAAAACTAGAAACTCAGCAGGTGGAGAAGCATTGTGTCAGCACTCCTAAAAAGGGTTCTGATCGTAAGGTGGAACCACGGAATAATTACACTCCTAACTTCCGGCGACCTCTCTTGAGTAAGCAGATGACAAATTGGTTTTATGCCAGTACCAGAAGTGATTTAGATGACAAGCAACTCATTTTGGGTGAAATGGTTAATAACATGGATGTGCCCTCATCTCTCACAGAGGCACTTACTTTAGGTCTTAACCCGAGGTCGGATTGGATGATGAAGGTATATGCGTTCAGTTTCTTACGGCAGTCTTTGCTAGAGCGTGGACCAAAAGGCATTCAGGAAGTTGCTCAAAATTTTGAGAGGGTTATGAGGCTTGTTAGTCGGTACTTGGATGATCCTCATCATAAAGTGGCACAGGCTGCTCTCTCATCACTTGCTGAGATCATGCCATTTTTCAGGAAGCCTTTCGAACATTATCTGGACAAGACGCTGCCCCATGTTTTCTCTCAGTTAAATGATCCAAAGGAATCAATCAAGCAGCAATGCTTAGCAATTTTGAACCTTGCAGGTGAAAGCTATTCCATTGATTCTCTCTTACCTTCTCTACTTCGTTCACTAGATGAGCAGAAATCTCCCAAGTCAAGACTGGCAGTTCTTGAGTTTGCAAATGCTTCTTTTGTAAAATGCAGAGTCAATTCTGACAGCTATTCTAGCAGCAGCTTCCTTAAGCCATGGCTTGGAAAGCTAGCTCTTTTGTTTAAGGATAAAAACAACAAACTGAAAGAGGTTGCATTGGTTGGTTTCTCATCAATCTATTCTCATTATGATCCTGAATCCATGTTAAGCTTTTTAGTTAGCTTGTCAATGGAATAACAAAAGCGACTTAGACGGGCAATGAAGCAGTTAATCCCCACGATAGAGAGTGACTTGGAAGAGTTCTTGCAGCAAAGGAGACATAAACAAAAGGTGCCATCTTTTGATCCATTTGCTGCTACGGATCAACCTTATGCTAAAGATTCCATCGGAAAGCAAACTAAATCCCAGCAGCATGCCGCATATCAATCTAATTATGTTAAAGCTGATGATGCATTTAGTTCTGCACTCCAGTGTCTTCCAACTATTTCATTGAAAGTCCATGAGCACCGTACTGGGAAGATTGAATCTGAATCTACTAATGAAGCTTATAGTCACAAAACTGAAATGACGGACAAAAAGGCTAGTACTACAAGGTCAAGGAATGGTCTCCCTAGAAGGTCTGATTATAGTGTGATATCAGAGAACACAGTTGAGAGTCCAAGCAAGGAGGGTAGCAACATGAACAAATTTGACGAACCAAATGTGAGCGAACTGGGCATAGCTTTCAGAAATAAGGATGTCATGATGAATAGCTGTCAGGATCACGGGCCAAGCATTTCCCAGATGTATCAACAGGTAGAAAACTATTTGACTGACCTGCTTGATATTTTGTTTGATAATTATTTTTGAGCTTGTTTGGCTGTGTACACCCTAGCTGTGTAGAGGCCGGGAGTCTTCTTAGTATAATTGTATCACCTTGATGTAATTTACTAAGATTAATAAAAGCTTCCTTTATCGAAAATTATTTTTGAGCCTGTTCCCATTTTGGCCACTGTTAGAGTCGTTTGTGTATTCGTGTAGGTAGCTAGATAACTGAGATATCATTTTTGATAAACAGGACGCAGTGAGTAAAATGGACCAGGTTCCTGAGGCGAACGACCATTCTGTGTCAATCAAGGTTAGTTCAGAGTATCAGACTGCTCCATTTGCATCACCTTATTTTGATCTTTTAAGGAGCATTCTCCTGCTCTGGATAGGTTTGTTGGTAGTGATGTCAACTTATACTTGTTCCATTTTCAGAATTTACACCAGATGTCCTCTTCTCTTCTTGAGATGCTTGATGACCCAGATGAATCCACCAGAGAGCTTGCGCTTTCTCTATTGGTTGAAATTCTTGAAAAGCAAGTAAGTGTTTCTGATACTTAACTGTGAATACTTTGTGTTCCTTATGTGCCATCATTTAATGTCATCTTTCAAGAAAATGACGTCTGCTATGCCCATGTATTCCAGAGAAAGGCAATGGAAAATTGCATCGAGACTCTTATAGTTAAATTGCTGCATGCAACCAAAGATGCTGCCTTGAAGGTACTACTACACTGGCAATGTTATTTTTGGTTTGCATTTTCTAACGCAACCATAAAGTTGCCCTCTCAAGCCTTTATGTCGTTTTCATTGCAGGTTGTAAATCAGGCCCATACTTGCTTGACAACTGTGGTTACTCAATTTGATTCATTGAGATGCCTTGGGGTAAGGTTGTTTCATATGTTGTTAGTACTATGGATACTCCTTGGACTGGAATTGATAGACGCCTTGGACTACTTGTTGCTGCTCCTTTTGTTTTCCCTTTTTTCTTTTTCGCATTTGTTGGCATCTTATGTTTCTCATTTAAACATACAGGCAATTGCTTCTCAGTTGGCCTGCCACGATGAGAAAATTCTTATTATCAGCATCAATAGTTTGAGCAAGGTAATCATCATCCCTCCAAGTCTTACAGTTGATATGTGTTGATATTGTGTGAGTTCACACGGCCGTGCTCAGTGTTAGCATCAATAGTTGTACCGGGCTAATCCGCTAGATTATGTTGTGAACGAGCTAGTGTTTAATATTGTCGATTTCACTACCTGCATACTCATTTCACTACCTGCATACTCATGACTACTTGGTTTTCTTTGACCTGTGGTATTAGTTAGGTGAGACATACAGCTAACTTAGTAACTTCTCTTCCCCTTATTGCTAATTTTGTTCCTCCTTTTTTGTTTTTTGCAGCTTGTGATTCAATTGTCACAGGACGACCTCATGACTCATTTGTCAACATTTCTTCCTGCACTGTTGGATGCCTTCGAAAACCATAGCCCATATGTTCGCAAGGTTCATTCATTCCCGGTTCCTTTTATAGATTGTGCTTAAGATCATCCTCTATTTTCTTAGAAACCATGCTCTAATTCTTTCATCTCCCCCAAAATTCCTGATTAAGGTCACGGGAATAGTTTTTTTTTTCGAAAGAGCAGCAAGAGAATTGCTGCAATTTTATATAGAAGAAAAAGAGATACATCCAGTTTTTTTAAGGAAAAAAACCGGGAGAAAAAACCTCACAACATCATACTACCCAACACTAACAGGAAGAAACACCACTGAAACACAAAAAACGAAGAAAACTAAGTCGGCTCCTTCAAGGACGTAGCAAAAGCTCGGTTAAGCACCGCGTCCTTGATTAGAACAGCCACCTGCTCAGGCGTTCTAGTTACCCCCTAGAAAATGCGTTGGTTTCTCTCTTGCCATAAATTCCACCAGTAATAAATGAGCAGACCATCCAATTCACGGGAATAGTTAGAAATTTAACAATTTAGCAAAGAATTCCCAGTTCTTCTTTAAATTGTCCAGGCCTTGCATGCATGAACTACAATGTCTAAAAGTTGTGCTAGAAATCAGCTTGAAATGCTCAGATTTTTTTTTGGAAACCTCGTCCAATCAAGGAAAGGTCAATGGGTAAGGCCCTCGTTGAGCTATATTTTCTAAAATTTGCACACGAACTACAGCTACAATGTTGAGGCGTTGAGCGTCTCCCAGTAGTACAACTCGTTTTGTTCAGAAATTCAGAAGCATTTCATTGATATATACTTGGGCTGTCCCCTTCAGTTATCTGGGCCATATTCTTCTTAAGTCTTAATTGATCACAGCTCAGTTGATGAAGGGCCTTCATTTGGATCCAGTCGACATCAAAGTTTTGTACCCGCTGCATTTCGTTGAGCCTTGGATTGGTAGACCTTGGTTGTGCCATGTGTGCATCCTGCATCCTGATTGTGCCTTTTCTATATCTGTGCTACTTAACACACACATGGATGAGTATAATTCACCAAGAAAAAACAACACGAAGAGACTTGCATGAAACAGGCAAAAGACCTTAAAAACTCCTGCATGCAGATCATATTTGGTCGAGAAATCCCCAAAAATTATCTACAATCTGCTTTACTCTGTGCTGCATTTCAGGCTGTTGTACTTTGCTTGGTGGATACATACCTGAAGCTCGGGCCAGCGTTCTTGCCGTATTTGGAGAGGCTGGACAGCGCACAGCTGCAGCTGGTAACCACATACGCCAACAAGCTGTCCCAGACCAGATTTATTGCGGTGGACGTTTGATGCAGGCAGGGGGTGCTGATGTTTCAAGGCAAGGGCAGTATGCCAGTATCCCATTTATTCATTTAACCTCTCCTCTTTATGCCCATGTGTGCACCAGAAGGGCAAGCCCAATTTATGAGGATAGATTGTAATAATAATACCGGTATCCAGAAATATGTGGGCAGTGCAGAGTACTAGAGGGTACATAGATTCATAGTAGCAGCATTTCATTTCATCTCCTTCCCTGCATCTGCTGTGGTTTAAAGGAAAATATAGACTGTGCAGTTGCTAAGTTATGAAATTGCCAACCTGTCCAGTTGCTCCTTTGGGCGTACTGCTCCAATCCATCCATCTGCATAAGCAGGATATCTCCTTGCCGGAGAAGCACGTTAGTTGTTGGAATTATCACTTTATCAGTCCCGCTGATTGCTGAGCTACCTCTAACCTTGTCGTTCATGTCGGGAAATCTCACAAATACTACATTTTGGATCGGTTGGGATTGGGAGTCCATTTAGAATGAATTACGTACGACCAAGAGTAGTTGAATTTGGAAATGTTCTTTCTTTCTTTCACACTGAACCACCAAGTAAATTAAACTGGCGTCGGCTTTGGTGTCAGGTTGCAAAAGACCGTAAAAAATTCAGAGGTGCCATTGTGCATCTGCGTTGGGTACAAGTTGCCGATCAAAAAGAGCTGGCAATACTTTGTGGAATTGAAGTGATCATTTGTGCACACGGACACGGCGAGGCAGCAGGTATGAATTATGATGTGTGTCACAGTGGCCATGGCCGGTGGGTTGGAACAGCACACGCGCCTGCAAAAGGTGGAAGAAGCAAGAGCAAGGGTAACGACGCTAAAACCTTTTGGCTCATGGATCCGCGGGTGCACTAGAGATCGATTGGCTCCCGCGCTTGTCCTTGTCGGATCGGCCGGCGGGTGACGTGTCGAGACTGGCCAGCCACGACGCTACGACCCAGCCACACCATGAATGGAGGAGAACTATTCATATCTAGCGTATGTACTTTTTTATTTTAATTTTTTTTGTTAATCTAACTTCCTCACACATGATTTTACAAAAATAATCCCTTCAAACTACATTACGAAAAGCACAGCAGACGACACATGACCTTATCGTGTTTAGGAGCACAAAAGGTTTCCGACGCTGTAGAAACGTGGGAGAGCGTGGGAGCTCGCGCGTGTGGGCAGGCAGTTGCGTGGGTGCGGGAGCAGGCACCGAGCATGGGAGCGTGTCCTCCTGCGTTACCGTAGCACCAGACACCTCCCATGCTTAGGGAGTATGGTAAGGATAGGTGTCGTTTACCGTGTCGTCCATAACAGAGAATGTGATTATTTTCATAAAAATATAAGTGAGATGCTATATTTATAAAAGATGATATATATACGTATAGAGGTAGATATGGGGCGATGAGATGCAACGCATGCATCAGTAGCTAGAGAGGCGTGGCAGTGGCAACTGGCAAGGGCAAGGCAACTGGGGAAGGGGTACAGACGGGTACAAGGGAAAAGGGCAGTTTAAGGTTGCAAGCACTGTGAGGGCACATGCAGCACGTAATAATAATGCAACCAAGGAGAGAGGAGCTAGCCAAGTGCAGAGGCAAGTAAAAGCGAAGGAAGAAAGATCCTCGTATTCATTCATGGGTAACAACAACAAGAAGTAGAAGATTAATCCTAATCCTACCCACATTAGCAACGGTTAAACTAATTAACAGATGCCAGTTCGTCAGAAAAATATTTTGTTAATGGATGCCATGGTGGTGTGTAGTGTAGTGTACCGAGGAAGAGAAAACATCCATGGCAATGGAATGGCATTGGCATCCCCAATTGAATCTGTCCATTGCTGTAGTCATCTATATAATATAATAATCTGTCCATTGCTGTAGTCATCTATCTATATAATAATAAAGTAAGGCTAAGGCCTTGACAGTGCGGCGAAGGGGCGCGTTTACGTTGGTGTGAGACTGACAAGCAAAGCTAGGAGTTAGTGGGTACTGCTGGGTAGTAGTGTACAGAGACAGACAGAGGGAGTGGAGCCTAGCCTAGCCTAGCCTAGTGCCGGTGATAATACAGCGGTGGAGAGCAAGGAGGAAGGAGTAGAGCACTAGACTGGATGCGGGTGCCGCGGCTTCGCCCATTAATGAGCCTTCACGTGCTCCACCTCCTGCTCTCTCTCTCTCTCTCTCTCTCGTCCTAACCTGAGAATCCAGCTCCTTTCCGTGTGCGCCATTGCGAGCTAGAGAGAAACCCTCGCCTTCCTCGTCTCCCCTCGCGCGGAGCGGCATTGGCACTTGGCGGTGTGTGCCGCTTCGTGGTGCGCGGCACGGGGGCCGGGCTCCTCGGACGGTTGGTGTCTTCAGGCGTCCCGCCCCGCTGACACGAGGCCCGACCGGTGGTCTCCGGCGCTGTGAGGTGGGCCCGCCACCCTCCCTCCCCGGTCGTTCTCGCCGGCCACCCGCAATGGCCTGAGGTAGGGGAGCTCGCCTCGCCGCGGGGAAATCGCAGAGGAGACGGAGGGATCGCTGCTGGCTAGATCCGTGCGTCTGACGGACAGGTGGCCCCACTCCGGTCACCGGCGGTCCTCCATTCCGTCGCTTTCGCTCTCTCGCTGCTCCGCCAAACCGGCGCCTTTTCAGCAGGTTTCGCTTTGCTTTGGATTAACCCCTCTCGCTTTATCTCTCCCTCTCTAATAATCTCGTTTCAGTTTCCTTCTAATCTTTCCACGCCGCTGTTTGTTTCCTTCCTCCTCTCCTTATTACCTGCTGATTGGAGGAGTGGTTGTATCCCATTAATGAATGCTATTGCTAGTACAAAAGTACTAACCTTCACCTTCTCCTATCCTACTCCATGACTATACCTATCTGATTCTAACCCGGCCGGGCCGATCCATGGGGACCATCGCTATCGCCTCTCCTGACTTTACCTTCGGCCTCATTGCCATTGGCGGCAAACCTCTCCCCTCGCTGTTGCTGCTGCGGCGGCGTTTTGTTCTTCGCAGAATAACTTCACCAGCCGAAGGCTTTTCTGCCAACCACCGCCTATCTCCGGTTCGGTTCTTGGTTTTATCTGCTCCGGCGTTTCGCCGACCAGGTTCCGTCCCAATCACGAGATTTCCATCGCGTCTGTAATTTTTATTCCGCTCTTTGTTTTTTATTTTCGTACCGCCACGCCACCTTTGCCCTGATTCGTTCAGCGTTGCTTTGGTTGGGACTTTCTTTTCACCCATCCTGCCATTCGGGTAAGAAAAGTTGGTGCCTTTCTCTGCGTCGCGCTCTCTTTCTGCCGTTGCAGCTTCGTGCGGTTGAGAAAGAGGAATCGGGAATGCGAGCTGGGCTGAGCTTTCTTGCCCTCCCTGCTTTCCCTTTCGTGCGGACTTGGTTTCTTGGTTGGACGCATTGCTTTGGCCTTTGGGGAGCTGAGCTGAGCTGAGCTCGGTTTGGGTAAGAAATTTCCCATCTTTTCGCGGCGTGGTTGCGACGTTCGCAAGCTTCTTCTCTCTTCCTTCTTTCCCTCCCTCGCGGTCTTGCCGCATTTGCGTTGCGTTGCGTGCTAATTTGGAGATTACCCGGCTGAGCCCTTCGTCGCGGCGTTAAGTTTTTACTCCCAGGGAGAGGTCAGGGGAGCAGCTTTTCATGCAGTACATGTTGGCAACTGTGTTATGCATCTCTGTACTCCTATCTTTTCTGTGCCTCTCTTTTGGCTGCTCGCAGCTCCCCTGTGGCCTTTCGAGGCCGGTGAAATGTGATGATGAGTTCCTGTGGTGTGGTGGCATCTCTCCCTCTCTGTCTCATAATAGTTGCCATTCCCGCCCGCAGTCCCGTCCGCTGCTAGTTCGTCTCCTTGGGGAGGGAGGTGGGGACTGGGGAGTGCGTTTCACGTGTTGATGATTCCTTACTCCCTCGTCGTTGGGCTTGGCGATGTGAGGGGCGCTTTTGGATGCTGCTGTTTTTTGTTTCGTTCTTGGCCGCTTGTCTTGTAGGGTTCTCCTCTTCTCTCCCCTCTATGGTTCAAAAGATTTTCGAACTGACTGACTCTTCTGTCTCAGGTTTCAGACTTTGAAATCTTGTTACTACTAATGCTGCTCATACTACGCTCCATGCCCGTGGTAACATGTGTGCCGTGGTGGATTTGCTTTGCAGTTTTAGGGTGGTCTGATGAAAGGGGTTCAGGATAGGAAGCAGAAGAAGAAGCAGGATCTGCAGGTTCTGGCACCCTTCCCTGGATGCCTGGGGAGGATGATCGACATGTTCGACCTGAGCAATGGCCTGGTGGCGACCAAGATGCTCACCGAGAAAGCGCATAGAGACGGTATTCATCTTTTTTCTTACCCTTTTTTTTCTCCATTCTATGAAAGACTTCTCCTGCACCATAACGTGGATCTCTATGTCATGTTACGCAACATTCTGCTCCACCATTCTCTGATGCAATGCAGCATATGCTTCGCAGTTTCTCTGGCTGGTAAAGACCGGAGTAATACTTTCAAGATGGCAATCAGTCAATTCCCAGCGCAGATAGATGATAAACAAGTATGTGAACGGTTTATCTCCCTTTCGTTTCTATTATTTTGAACTAAAAAATGAGCTTACGCTGCTGAATTAACTGTTACACAGTATGTGATATGCCGTTCTCGTGTTTACTACAGAGGGACAGTCAACAAAGAAGGAACTCCCCAACTAAAAGATCAAACTCACCCACTAAAAGATCTGGTGTGACGCCTGTTAAGATGCTCATGGAGCAGGACATGTGGAAAGAAGGGATGTCTGATGAGGAGCCACTTAATGTTGTTGCGAGATTGATGGGTCTAAATGATGCTCCAGTTCAGCAATCTGATTTGATATCAGGAAGATGGTTGAATAAGGAATATCGATCTGGTGGTTTCAAAGATCTCAAGCCAAAGAAGGAAAGCAAATGCCACCAAAACCAAAAGGCAGGAACATGGGGTCGTTTTAGTCATCAACCTTCAAGAATCAATAGCAGCAAAAACAAACACCAAGGAAAGGAACCTTCTTGTGAGAAGAGAATGTCCCTTGTCCGTGAGAAGTTTGCTGAAGCAAAACGTCTGGCTACAGATGAGAAACTTGTCCACTCGAAGGAGTTCCAAGAAGCACTGCAGTTCTTAAGCTCAAATAATGACCTGTTCCTGAAGTTCCTCGATGAGCCAAATCCGCTGTTATCAAACAACCATTATGACTTTCAAACTGTTACACCACCTTCCGAAATAAAGCAAATAACCATACTGGAGCCATCAGAATCAATGAAGAGAAAAGGCAACGTTCTTGTGGGTCGGCAGCTATATTCGTATGGAGATGAAAGTGAAGGGAACAGAAACAGGCGCCATCAGAGCTTAAATCTTTCCCCAGCAAATTCTACTTTGTCTGAACCAACAAGAATTGTAGTACTAAAGCCAGGACTTGCAAAGTCCCATGAAGCCAAGATTCCAAGGTCCCCATTATCATCATCGACAGCAGCAGATAGTGAAGATGATAGCATGGTGGCAGTTGATGAAACGGTATGCTCGAGAAGACTGGCCAAGGAGATCACTTGGCAGATGAGGATGCGCTTAAAAGACAAGCAAGATGAAGAAAACCTTCTCCCTTATGAATACCATGATATTTATATTGGAGATGACTCATTTAGTAAGTCAGAAATTGAGAACGCAAAAGAAGTGTCTGGTGAAATAAGTGAGGATTTGGAGTTTGGTACTCCTACTTCTGGTCGTTCTTGGGATTTTCTGAGCAGGAGCGGAAGCCCTTACTCTGCATCATGCTCTAGTCAGGCATCCCATCGACGTGAACCATCAGTGGTTAGGGAAGCCAAAAAGCGGATTTTAGAGAGGTGGTCAATGGTATCATCAACAGTCAATAATGGTGGTGAGGAGGAAAGGGAAGCACGTAGAAGTACTGGCACACTAGGTGAGATGCTCACTATTCCCGAAGTGAGGAAAGATCAGGAAGAGTTTGGGGGAATAACATTGGAGAGCCGGACACCTGAGCTGGATTCGGAAGAGCCTTTCACATTTTGCCAAGGTCTCGATCTGTTCCAGTTTCTTTGTCTTATGGAAGCATTGAGTTGAATGCTGCAGTAGCCATTGGTTCTCAGGAAGCTGACAAGGAAAAGAATAGGAAGTCATCATCATTTAGGGAAAAAGTTTCCAGTCTGTTCTCTAAAAATAAGAAATCAGCTCGGGAGAAGCTAGATCCATCTGGAATTTCATCTGTTAACGATACACTCAAGCACGGCAGTGCTGTGGCTATTGGTGATGACAATGAAGACTCTAACCATTTTGCGCTGGACAATCCACAGAGACATACTTTGCTTAACACTGATGAGAACACTATGCAGAGGCTTGTGACTAATTCTTGTCACGCAAATGATGTGGCCAGCATCCCTGCCAAGGTAATTGAACATATTTTTTCTCGAAACTAGTTTTATTACAACTGTTGTTCATACTTTTGTACTTCTACTTCTGCAGCCACACATTGTTCAAAATGCAAAAACTTGGCTCTATTCTGTCATCTTATTACAGCTGACGTTCATGCTTTTGTACTTTTGCTTCTCTAGCCATAGAAAGTTCAAATCATGAAAGATTTGCTCTATTTTGTCAGGATAATTCTTCCGTGCCAAGTCTTGGTGCCCCAGGAATCTTTGGTGAATCTCAGGACCAACCAAGTCCTGTATCTGTGCTAGATGGACCATTTCTCTGTGATAACAATAGGAGCCTACTGTACTCATCTGAAAATTTCGTCACTGCGTCCCCACGTATGCTGGAAACCCATTTCATCAAACTATTAATTCGAGTTATTTTCATAATTTATGTCAATGACATCTGTACGTGTCTGTGCAGAAGCATTGTCGAGGTCTCCGCTTATTGGATCGTTTTCACGATCCCTGTCTTGGGAGGATCGCCCAATGGAAGTCATGTCACCAAATTCTTTGAGACTTTCAAGGCTTTTCTCTAAGGCCGATGAAGATCAAGACTCATTGACGTTTATCCAAAAGTTAGTCTACTCTGCTGGCATGGATAGAGAAGGTTGCATATTAGCAAGCCCTCTGGATCCAAAGTTGCTTGAAAAGTTTTCAGATTACCAAGAAGATGGGCCTAAGATGAGGGAAAGGCGGTCAAAAGAGAGGCTTCTTTTCGACGCTATCAATGAAGCACTCACTGAGCTCACCTGGACAGCAGAATTGGCTGCTTACCCATGGGGTAGGCCATGTTCTTTGGAACACAAAGATTGTGAGGATGATTTCAGTAATTCAGCGGCTGATGAAATTTGGCGAGTCATAAGAAACTGGTCGATACTTGACAAGTATCCGCCTTGCAAAGTTACTGAAAGAAACCTCCTGGTGGACATGATACTTAAGAGGGAGGTGGCGGAAATGGCGAATTCTGACACGACACGGTTAGAGACATTTGAACTCAACACCATGGTTTGTGCAATGGTTTTGGAGGACCTGATTGAAGAGGCACTTGTAGATCTGACTAACAACATCTAATGAGGTACCTCCACCCTCTTAACTATTAATTTTGCCTCTGCCACTAATGTTGCTGTTCACGTGATACCTGCTGTTGTAATACTGCTCCATTTATTCACGTTATAATCGCAGAAATGTGATGCCAAATGTGCCTTGCATAATATAGAGGCATCGTTGTAATTAGCTGATCTATTTTCACGTTTTGATTTGTGCTGGTGTTGCGCTTTTCACTTTTTCTCCCACAGACAATACAACATAAATAATTTGTTTCATCCTTCTATAGTACGCTGTTGGTGTTACTTATGGTTGGGACTGTCTCATTCAAGATGGAGAAAACTATAATAGAGAATATTTATTGCTTCCTTTGTGGGATCCCATAGGATCCGATTAATCAGTCCAATGCATGATCTGATGCGTAAGACACCAAAATATGCAGCATGGCGTCTTTAGAGGTAATCTCGTTAGGATGCATGTCAACTGTGATTTATTTATGTTAAGCGAACCATTTGTTTACTTGAAGCATAGGGCCAATGGGCTTCACTGAAGCATTTGTTTACTTGAAGCATTTGTTTACTTTTGTCTTCGCCGTGATATTAGCATATTTTGGGGTTTTCACTGAATCTGGAACGACGGCATCAAAACATGGAGCCGTGGTGTCCCGTGCCATTCAGCTATATAATTTGACCCATATGGTTTGCTGCTAGTTTAAGAATTGTGGTGTTGTTGTTGTTGTCGTCGTCTGATTGGGTTAGGATTGTGGCTACTGTAGCTTCATGTGGGTATGCCATCAGGACCCACATGTCAGGCAATGGCTACTGCAAAGCATACCACAGGAGAGCCGCTGCAGGTTATTGGGGACCTGGAGGAGGGCCAATGTTTGGTCTGTTTGTCTTTTCAGGCCAACATGTGAATTTCTGGAGCATCTGCTGTGTAATTTCACCGTCCTGACCACCTGTTTGCAAGTTGCCACTGCTACTCGACACAGCCACTTATTTTTAGGGCTAGTGGCAACTGTTGTTACGTTGTCTCTTCTCTCATGTAATAAATGATGTAGAGCAGTGGTGGTAAGAAATAATTGCATGGGAACAGTAGTTACAGGGTAAAAAGGGTCTGCCTGTGCGTCTGAACTCTGAACTCTCCTACTACTAAACAACATATTTACTGAGTTATTCCTTTTTTTCTGACATGTTTTTTTTTAAAAAAAATCTAGCACTATTTCGAATAAATTTATAAAAATAGTCCTCTTCCTTTCCACAGAAAGAGTGGCAGACAACATGTAACATCTGTCGTGCTCTCTTACCACGGTAGCATGTCTCATCACGGCAATGGCGCAGCATGAGCTCGGTAGGTCACCTGCTGCGTAGCATCAGCTCGGCACTAGGGACCTACCGAGCTGCCCAATCTCGGTACCACTTAATTGCAAAGTCATTTAATTGGCGACTTAATCAGGTGGTTAAATGATTAATTAAGTGACTAATCAGGGTGCTTAGTCGGTGAACTTGCCAAGATATGGTTCCTCGGTAGGAAAACTAGTTGATACATGTCATTTGTCACGTCTTTTGCAGTTGTGGAAGGAAACTATTTTTGTAAATTTATTCGAAAGGGAGTTAGATTTGCAAAAAAAAAATTATTTTAGGGGGCTTGAAAAAAGAAGGCTTGATATTTACTCTATGTGAACAATAGCTAAAGCCTATGCAAATCTGCCAGTTGACTTCAATGCCCGGAGGAAACCCTTTTTTTATCAAGAAAGTTTTGTTTGTGTTAGTGTACTGGAATATGTGAAGGTGTGAACAGTGTTGGTTAGAACTGTTCTGGATGGTGTGAAGATGTGTTCTCTTCTTTCTGCCCTTTCAGTGTCTCTTGCTGCTGCCATTTGCTGTGGTGCAGTGTTTAGCAGTAGCAGTCGAAGTTTGAAGCAAATATGACAAGGGAGCAGCCAATGCAACCAGAAGTTTTGACTTGATGTTTGCTGTTCTCCTGCTTCGTGTCAAATCTCATGCATGCCATTGCCATGGCCATTGGCTTGTGAGACAGTGAGAGGGTAGGGAGAAATAGAGAGTTGTATTAATGGATGGCATTGGTCTCTTGGTAGTACTACTCGCGGTGGTGGTTGGATTCATTCAGTGTATAGTTTCGAATTTTGTTTTCGGTTCATATTTTTTAGGTGGGCGAAATCCGAAATTTCGCATTTATATTTTGGTGGGCGAAATTCAAAATTTCTGTGAAATTTCGGAACTTTTGACAAAATTCGATCAAAATTCAAAAAATAAAATTTGATATTTGGAATTTTTTAATCGAAATTCAGCCAAAAATACCGAAATTTTGGCGAAATTCAACTGAGTGAAAAATGGTCGAAACAATGTTAAAAATTTTTGAAAATTTTTTTGGATGGTCGTAACATATCACTAATATTCTTATAAAAATTTCAGATGATGATCAAGCCTGAGGAATTTTTTAAAATTCTGACAGCACTACTGTCCTGATAAAAAGTTAACTGACAAAATTTCAACCGAATGAAAAATGGTGCAAACCAAGTAAGAACATTTTGAAAAATTTTGTGGATGGTCTTGACGCATAAATAATGTTCTCATAAAATTTTTAGATGATGATGAAGCCTGAGGAATTTTTAAAAATTAGAATAGTGTCATTGAAGGCTGATCGACAAATTTCAACCAAATGAAAAATAGTTCAAACCAAATTAGAATTCTTTTTGAATTTTTTTTGTTGATGGCCCTGGAGCATCATAATGTTATTATAAAATTTTCATATGATGATTAAGTCTAAGCAATTTTAAAAAAGTGTGACAGTGCTATTGTTCTGATAAAAGCCTGATGATCAATAAATAGATTTGATTGAGCAACTAAAAAAGGTTAGCATTTTTGAAACTTTTAGAGAAGGGTTCTGAGGCAATGCTTAAGCTATCATAAAAATTTGGATTATGATCACGCTCCAATGAATTTATAAAATGCTTACAATGGTATTGTACCATTTGTGTTTATTGTGTTTTTTTATTTTTGAAAGATAATGAATGAAGTTTAATGCATCCATAGATTTGATTGAGCAAACAAAAAAAGATTAAAATTTTTCAAAATTTTAGAGAAGGGTTTGAGGAAATTCTTAAGCTCTCGTAAAATTTTTGGATCATGATCACACTGGAGCAAATTTATAAAATTCTGACAAGATTATTGTCTCGGTTATGTTTATTCTGTTTTTGGATTTTTTTTTAAGATAACAAATAAAGTTCAATTCTTTTAAAAAATATGTATGATCCTACACTGCTAAAGATAATACCATAAGTTTTTTAGCGCATGATCTTTTTTTTTTGAAATAAGGGCAAAAGCTCTGCGAATGCATTAAAAGAAGGAGAAGGTACATACAATGTTTGAGTGAAAGAACACAAGAAGCAGAAAGGAAAAGACATGCAAAGAATGACACACACTTGGCGGAAAGTGCTATGATGGAGGCGGGTGTCCTGGGCGATGGCATGAGCGACGCTGTCGACCGTACGATATACATTTGTGAAAATACTAGTATTTCTTTCTTTCCAGAAATTTCACATAGAGAGAAGAATGATGCCATCTATGTCCCTCCTGCGCTGTTTCGGCACGGAGGTGCGGACCTTGGTCCACCAAAGAGTGAGGCCGAGAGATACGGAGGTAGCGTCCGAAGGAGCATGATATATGGCCTTAAGTCTGAATACGTGTGCCCACACCTGCCTTGCAAAGGGGCAAAGCAAAAGCAAGTAACCTGCTGATTCGACGTCCAATCCACATAGGACGCAGACCGCGCTATGCGGCCAACCCCTAGCTGCAAGCCTATCGGCCGTGAGGATCCTCTCCTGGGCGAATAGCCAATGATGAACTTGCATCTACCATCCACATTAGCCTTCCATATGATAGCATAGTTTGGATCTGGTATGAAACCTAAGAATTGCACTATGTACGCCGTTTTTGCTGAGTATTCGCCAGTGGGCGTCCATTTCCACACGACGTCATACAATACTCCTTGTTATAACTGGATGTGCCGGATGGCGATCCACAATCGAACGAAGTCGTCTAGCTATGTCTAGGTTGTAACTGCCAGAAGCGAACGAAGCCAACTCCTACTGGTCAACGTCGAAAAACGACCAAGCTTATACAATTTTTAGCGTATGATCAAGCTTATACAATTTATAAAAAAAACGACAGTATTTTTGCCAAAATTATAAAATATCTTAAAAATTCGTTTTCTCAACAAATTTCCATGGAAGATGACTTTCTTAAAGATTATTGGGCCAAATCTAGTCAAAAAGGAAAAATTGCAATTAAAAAACCCCGAAATTTTAGAAATTACTGTAGCAATTTAATTTTCCCCAATTTTTATCCGATTAGGATTTTAAATCTCATTTTCCGGACCGAGATTTCTGAAATCTTCCTGATTTTTGAACCTTGTATACTAGTGAATTAGTAAGAACTGTGCGAAGTGCGAAGAGATACAGTGTACTAGAGGGGAGAAGAGGAAGCCGTTGGGTTGGGAGGCACATTTATTAGGGCACAACGGCTTTCTGAGAAAAGTTGCCTTGTTTGATCTGGCGATGCAGGCTGCGCTCGTCTGTTCCTCACCGATCGATGCGATAGGTGCCTGCCTGCCTGCCTGACTCCACTCCCTGTGTATGTTGTGAAGATCTGCCGCTTTCTTTGGCTGCCATTGCCTAGTCTGCTCTGCTTTTCATGCCTGCTTCATTCGCTGCCGGTACAGAAACTTGTGAAGTATTATTGTACAGTATAGTAGTTCGTCAATTCGATTAAACATTAAAACAACAACGACGACGACGACGAGGAGCTGCATCATCGACCATAAATAAACAAACGGGGCTTTTCTTCGTTTGATTGCATTTGCGATCGATCCCCTTTTTTGTGGTGCATGCCGACATGCATCTCGCTTACCCTAGCCAGCCACCGTGTTGCGCACGTGTGCTCTCGTGTCCGGCCGTCACGTCGCACGCACAGGCATCTCGCTCGTGTCGTCTCCTCTTTTCCTCCTTTGCTCGTGCAAACATGCATGTCAGTACATGCATGATGCATGTGCCTGCGGCTGTACTTTGCAGCTGCGCGTACGTCCCGATCGATGTACCCGCGTGACCTACCACTCTAGTACAGTCTACGTACATACATGCACGTACGCGCGCTCTTGCCAAGTGCCAGTACAAAATAATACATTGATAACATCCATAAGCTCTGGACCAGAAATGAAAAGAAAGAAAGAAAGAAAGAAAGGCCTCGGAAATGGCCACATGCAAAGGTTGCGAATGGCCGGTTAGATAAAAATCTACGAGACAAGCATACAGTACTGGCGATCAGCACATGCAAACGCCGTGATCCCAGGTCCTGAAACTGTTGCAGCAAGTTGGCGACGCCAAACCAACATCGGCAGCCCGCGACCTCCGGCCGAAAGGCGCAAGCAATTTCACGGCAAGATCCGGGGGAAGTCTGCAGTCCAACACGCGAGAAACGGACCGGAAAACAGACAGAGATCATTGGACGACGCCGCTGCATGCCATGCCCCCTGCAGCAGGCAACCAGTTTTCCATCAGCTCAGTTCATGCGGCAGGCATTCAATTCGATCGGTTCGACCAAACCAAGGACAAAAGCCAAGCGGCCACTGGTGATATCCATCCAAGCGACCAACCGATACCTACAAACACACAAACTTGATCAGCGACGTGCGTCTCTTTTTCCTCTCTCTCTTTTTATCTGGTTCAGATCTCAACTGGTCCATGCTCCAGCAGACCAGCACCTAATGCTGGTCCATCTATTCATACGTATACTGTGCTATATATACACAGTTATACACAGATACATACACATACGTCTTGACGACAACACAGCTTTGTTGCCAAAGCAAATTTGCTGTCCCTGGCAAACTGGTCCTGCCTTCTTGCGGACCCAACTTGGGGGGATCCTGACAATCAATTGGCAAGAAACACACAGCGAGACTTTGTGTGTCAGAAAGAGATCGAAAGAGGCCATCCATTTTCATATTGCCAGGGCATGCAGCAACAACAAATACTAACTGGCAAAAACTCATCAACAAACCATCATTCATAGCTCCCCAGCCCAGCTGCTGCTGCTGTTTTTCGCCCACAAACACGTCATGTGCGATGATTTAATGAACAAGCGTTTGTTATGTAAGTAGGCGTACGCACACACGCACAGCCCCACCAAGCTAGCACGTCGATGCAGAATAAGGCGGCAGCACTGTGGCATGACCATGCATGAGATCGAGATGCAACTATATTATATGTCTACAAGCATCAGCACGACAGTTACTGGGAATTATCAGCACGCGCGGCAGATAAAAATATCTGAACACTTGCCGAGAGTGTTAAACGCCGACCCTTTAGAGATGCTGCGATTTGTGCGCCACACCAAAGCAAATTCACCTACAAACAGCACTATTTACATAGGAGCATATATCTAGCCCCGCCGTAAATACCAATCCATGTCTGATTTTCAGCCAACTTGCCATGCTTATACATATACAAGCCTAGCTAGTTTTGTTGTGTGTGTTAAGACAGATAGAATAAATGGGTGTGGAATGTTAAAAAAATAGACTGCATATATAATAAGTATAGGCAACTGTAATACTGTAGGCTACTATCTCTAAGACTGTAACCACACACACACAAGAAAAAGAACCAAGCTATCATTTTGCATGCCACCCCAAGCAAGCAATTCAAGCATTTGTTACTTCTCACTCTCTGAGTCTGATAACTAAATTTACGTCCTGGATACCATTACATTTTAGATTTGTACCAACCAGTCAACCACCAGATGAATCCCTGATCACGCCTGAAACAATCATACCTGAATTATCACACTGATTATTAACCCCAACATTGTCGGGGAGCCCGACAAGTGAAGAAGCATCGCCATTGAGACAG